>RKSS01001318.1:0-35388 GCA_009829855.1 Neofusicoccum kwambonambiense
GAGGCGGAGGCGGGGGTGGTGGTGGTCGCCGGGTCGCAGCGGTAGGACAGCGCGGCGTAGTGGCCGCGTTGGCCCTGCTCCGGTTGGAGGAGGTGGATGGAGGTGGAGGAGGAGTCGTCGTCCAGGTCGAGGATGTAGGCGGGGAGATCAGGCGGCTGGGATTCGTCGATGGTGGTGCCGCCGAGGGTTTTACGGCATTCGACGTGGTGCTCTAGGCAGCCTGTGTAGAGGGTGTTGAGGTGGGTGAAGGATTCTGGAGAGCCGGATGAAGTGATTGTGGCGCTGGAGTCGACTTTGCCTGAGGTAGCTGCTGGGCTGCCTGTGTGCAGGGTTAGCTAATCGATGCTTTATTGGAATGGAGTGATATTAGGGGAACAACCTGGCTCCGCAGAGAACCGGACGTATCGTGAGAAGCCGTCAAAGATGAAACAAGCATAGTCGTGGCTGTTCCTGTTGTACTTGATCTCCATAATGCATATTCCTGGCATGTCATCCTCTTGGAAGTGGACGGGGTCTTTCGCCGATCCTTGTCGGACCCAAAGCTGGAAGTATCGTTCTCGCAGGAGCCGGCGGCCCTCGTCATCGTCACAAGGCTCCAAGTCCTTCCCATAGCCCGCCTCTTGAAATGCCTGGTTCACGAGGTAGCAAAGGGAGCAGGAGGAGATGGTAGGGCAGAAATTGGCCAAGTAAATCTGAGGAATGCTGTTGGGGTCATGAGCTGTAATGTCCTGGATCACTTTGGTGCATGATGCACACAATTGGGCGCCAGGTGCGTCCATGGCGATTGTTGCTATGGCTGGTGTTCTGCGAGGTGCGCGTGGTATTTATGCTTGGTGTAGGCTGGTGCCTGGTGCCTAGCGCATTGACGGGTCTTTGGTTAGCCTACTGCATGCTTACGTGGGGGCTACGTCTCATTGTAAAGCTGCAATGACAAATGTGAGAAACGGGCGGAATACGAGTTTTGGATGCAATAGAGTCCCCGATTGGTAATTCTTGCATTCGACAATGGTAGGGATCTCCTATGCATTGTGAATCTGTTGGCATAGAATAGGTGAATGGTCCCTGATATAGGCAGACGCGCCACAGTTCGGCTAACATGCTAGCTTATTCCGCCACGCGCAGCCTCATCACCATGAAACACCTTGCCGCGTGTGCAGCCGCACATACAACGGTCACCTCATATATTTCCTCGTGCTCATGATCTCCAGTTGTGGCTACGGCCGTGTGACTTTTGTAAGAGCTAGAAACAAGCTGTATAAATGAGAGACCGATAACGCTGTTTGGCCCCCACTAATAGTATGTTTTTGACCATGCATGTTATACCACGTAAGATGCTACCCCGCAATTTAGTGCCTTATAATTTGCTCAACCCATCGCTCTTCTCGAGTGTCAAACGTTATTTCCGTTTTCCCCATTACAACACCCAATTGATACTCGATGCAACCCAATCTGCATGTCTCAAAGCCGGTCTCTATCCCCTTCCCGGTCAGAACAGCTCCTCAAAGCTGCAATATACAGGGAAGATGCCGAAGAGGTCTCCAAATTAATGCATCATGGCGCCCGGATGAATGACACATGGCCACAGCTTGGGAGGGGACGGGGTGCGCATACGACAGCCCTTTGTGAAGCAGCAAAGTGCAGCAATGCAGAAATATTGAGAATACTTCTCGACAACGGCGGCGATGTCAATTTAGCTGATTCGAACGGGCTCACGGTTAGCGACTCACGACTCAGGCCGAGATTCTGTCTGTGGATGTGGAGAAGGAACTTCCTCAATATCCTTTCTACGGGAAGATCGTGTTGAAGGGAAAGCTCGGAGAGATGGTCCGCATGCCTGGGCAGGGCACGGCGGATGAAATGGAGATGGCCAGACTACAGTGCCAGGCGTCACAAGTATATTCTCGTACTATCCGGATTGTGAAAGCCATGAAAGCAGCGATAATGGTGAAAAGGAAGTCTGGTGTCTTCCTCTACTTTCTTGTCCGTTCGTGCGTATGAGACTCCATAGAACCCGAACATACGTAGATGATGCCCAAAACAAGCCAGCGGAGGTACTTGGACTTTGCCTGAAGCCAGCTGGTTCAGAGACGAACGAGTACTATCGCGTTGGATGTTTTGAGTTGTACGATGATGTTGATGAGTCTCTGCAACGGTGGGATCCCATGTTTCATTAGAAGACGGATGACGAGCAGGACGTTTCCATTATTTGAAATCTCCTTTCTCTTTAGAATTTCTCTACTCTTGTTCAATGTATGCTTCTATTAAAAAAGGCATGGCCGTTACCCACATACAGCCCAAAGGCTACGTACTATCCCTCTCCCGGCTCAACGACCATTAAGTCCATGAGTACTGTCTGAGTATCCATCTGCAGCAGAGGCAGCCAAGAGATCAATGTTTATTTTTAGAGCGCGAGCCAAGTTGCCAGCCGTTCAGCATTACTCCACAAGGGAGAACGCGAATTCATGCGAGTAAAAGCACTATGGAGATGGTAGATCATTGATCAACGCTGAGATTATTAGATTTGTGATTGTCTGAATACCGAAACACTGGACTATAAAAAGACCCATGCAAGTCCATCCACACAAATTTTCTATCGCTCCTCTCTTAGTACGTAGCATCTGGCGTCGGCACGAAGAAGTAAAAAACCTGATACTTCCTCGGGCGATCTATGTCCGACTGATCTGCAGCATAGACCCTGAAGTAGTCCTTGACGGCAGAACGGGAGACACCGACAATCTGATCGGCATAGTGATCGACTCTCTCCGAAAACACCCACAAGCGGCTCTCCTCCTCCCAGCCGTTGATGGAGGATGCGCGGGTGCTGATAAGGCAGGTGTAGGCGTCGCCCTCCTTTTTCTTGCCGAACGAGACGACCTGCGTTCCGATAAGGCTGTCAAAGTCAAACGCCTCGAAGCGAAAGTTTTCGTTCCCATCTGGGAACACCTCCGTGCTTACAACTACGGGTGTTTTCGTTGTTAGCTGTGGGAATCTTTGAGGATTGGAATCGTTTTGGCTTACTGTCGGTCCAGTTGTCCTCGGCCTTGGGCCTGCTCTGCGCTATGTAGGTCACTGTCTTGACCGCACGCTACAAGATGAAGAGTCAGTAGACTGCAGTGGTTGGTCTTACGAGTTGTTGACTTACCAGCACTTGCAGTTGAAATTCGGTGGGGCGCACATGGTCAGATGGGGTTCGAGCGTCATCGGGATGATCAGAGATGGTGAGAACCTGTCATTTGTCAGAACGCTCGGCCCATCGTGAACAATGATAAGAACATACTTTGTCCCGAATCTTCTTCGCATTGTTGATCGTCCCGTCCAGAAGCTCTAACTGTTGGCTCGAGCCCTGTTTGTATTTGTTCTCAGGAACTTTGTGCGAATGATCAGCAACGCCACTGGCTGCAAGTATCCTCACTCAATACTGACCAGATTTGATGAGGGTCTTGAGAGCCTGATATCTTGTGAAGTCGTCAGATAGGCTCCAGCTCTAGCCCGTGTTGTCAGCACATGCACAATTTGGAGAAACGCGGTTGCTCCACGCACCCTTTCGTTTGCTTCCGAGTAGTCGAGCGGGGCAAAGTAGTTGTCAAACTCGGACAGGTTGGTATATTTGCCAAGGACGGCGCTTAGAATAAGTGAGCTTCCGATGATTGATAGCCGTCTGGGGTACTCACAAGAGGATATAGTCGTGTCCACCCGCGCTTGCGTCATCAAAGAACTTGTCAGCCTTCTGCTTCACCGCCAGCAGATCGGATGTCTCTGATGTGGTGTAGTCCGCAGCTGAACGCTTCGAGGAACCTCCCGATTCATAGATGGTGATCTTGATCGTGGTGTTCTTCTTGATTCTGGAGACGGCGGTCTCGACTTCCTCTGTCACCTTTCCATTCGCCCCGTACATGGAGAATGCCACTTCAGCCCTTTTGTAGATGAATGAGTATGCGGATATGGAGTTTCGTACCATTTATCACTCACGATTGCTTGATTTCTTGCGCTTCAGACGCACTGTTGACGGTGATGGATACCCGAGCGAGAAACTGGCCCCCGCGGATAAAGTCTGAGAAGGGGCTGTTAGCGCCTTCGTCACGGCTTCACGAGCCTCGGTTATAGTACCTGATATGAAGCGGTCGCCATATTTCTTGGTTGGATTTTCTGTGTCGATCTTGTTGAATGTGTGCTTGTCGCTCACACTGCCTTGATGCTGGACAAGAACTTCGACTTGGTACGTGAGGGTGCTGCTTTCAAACTGACATGGTTTAGTCTGTGGCAAACGTTCGATGAGCATGGGACCCACCTCGCTTCGGTCAAGGTAGCTGGCATTGACCTGGCCGCTCTGACCCCACCCACTTACGGTTGCTCCAGCGCTGATCTTGAGGCTTTGGGCAAGCTTCCTAGAATTCGTGAGTTGTGATTTCTTACTCAGTCATGAAACCTACTCGTAATCGTCGACAAATTTGGAATTGTATGTTGCCCGGAACGGATTGCTTGGGCCATCCGAACCCTCGACGGTGACTGCGTTTTTGACGCAAAGCTGTTGAAGGTACGTATTGTACCTGCCAAATTAGCTGTAGCAGAGAAGAAGTGCCGACGGGCTCTTACCCTTGGCCCTTCTGCATGCCATCGATGTACGGAACGAGTTCGCCCATGTTGAGTGTTTGGTCAGATGTGGTGAGTGTGGAATGTAGTCCCTCTCTCCATGAGGCCCATATACTTATAGCCATATGGAACATACATTTCCGGACTGCGTGGGGGAGGATCCGAGGGCATCGTGCTTGATCGACGGCGAGCTTCCTAAACTGGTAGTTTATAGCGATTCAATAATGTCGTGCATCAAATACGGGCCGGACCGCATCTTGCTTGACGTAATAGCCGCTCCGATCTTGATACTAAATCTAATGATTGCGTGCATGATAAAGCGGAGATGTTTGCCAAGGCGGTTGTCTGCAGCTGCTTGAAGATCGACGCCGTGGTACTGCTCGCGCTAGTCTTCATAGCCCCACTCGTTCAGTCAATTGGTCGCGCGAAGTCTACGAAGGTCGGCTACAACGGCTCGCTGCACCTTTCGAACGGTATGATCGGTTGTATCGACCGATTCTGGTTATTTAGCAGGTCTGTAACACCGGAAAAGCAACCACATGCTACTGGTCGGATCCTACGCGAATTCCCCACCATCGTAAAACCCCGCAATGGGTTGCAGGCTTGGCGAACACTCTTCTGGTGAGGCGTGGTGATTCGCAAGTGCTTCAAGCCATTGTTGGCTTCTCCTACAGGAAAACGAGTTCTGCTGTTGAATATCGTTGGTTGAGGAGCGGGGCGTGGAGGTCAACGATCGATGGCGTGACTGAGTTGCGCCATCAAGATGCACAGATGAGAACCTTCCGCTTTTCAGATGGCAACTGGAAGCGCAGATCAATAGTATCGGGATGGTGACTGGTCACGATAGGTTCCAAATGACACGATGACGAGAAAGGATCAAGTGGAGGAGCGGACGTAGCTCCGGTTTGTTGCGCATATATATACACCACCCCATTACCATCAGCATATCAACATCTTATCCACTACTTCCACTGCAAACCCAAGAGAACAGCACAACCGTCATCATGGCCTACGCACAATGGGTTATCATCCACATCATCAACAGCTTCCGTAGCGGAACCATCAGCATCAAACACGCCCAGGCCCTTTGGTAACCCTCACTATTCCCCACGCCTTCGCCACCACAATCCACTCACCACCAGCAGGGGCAAATTCTACAAAGATGGCAACAAGGACGCAGAGATCTCCAGCGCCGAAGTCAGCCAGATCACCATCCCGGCCAACGGCACGGCCGACGTCGCCGCGTGCGGCCGCTCCGACGCCTCCTCGGGCACCGAGGGCACCATCGACCTGTACGAGGATGACACCAAGATCTGCACCATCTACTGGGACTGCCCCTGGGGCAGCAAGAGCAACCACTTCGAGATCCGCGACCGCAACTCCGCGGCCGGATACATGGTCAGCAACAGCCCGTACAATGCCGATTCCGGTGCGCTCGGGAAGATTGATGTTGAGGTTGCGAGGAAGGGCTAGGTTGGGCCAGTTGGGAACTGGCGCGTCTGTTCAGTTGTTGCTGCCTGCGTAACAAGGAGAGGGGGGTGTGGGCTGTGCAGAGCGGCAGGACTTGTGCTAAGCAAAACTGTCCCGTCAGAGGAATGGAAGTGAAATAGTTTAGTGCGCTTGGAGCACTGTAGATTCAAATGGTAGTGTTCAATGTGAAGCAATACTGGGGAACTGCTTTGTATTTTCACGAGGGCAGAGAAACGAACATCGAACAGTGACCGTGAGGTAATATGAACCTAGGTGGGGTCTGCCTTGCGCTACATGATGCAAGTGATGTTTACCCAGCGGAAGGTCGGCCGCGAGGATGATGGGTCGGCCCGCAGATGCCAAGTCGTGGACGGGGAGGAGGGGTTTGCATGCACATTCATGTAGGTTCTTGTGGTTCACTAACACATAACTGCATGGTGGCCTGCACATCGGCGAGAGCGCTTTGGAATCCTTTGCGGGAAAGCGCTCTGGGAGAGGGGAATCTAGGTGGTGATGAAGTAAAGCAAGGGTTGTTCGGGAGCCGCAATTCTATGCATTGACCTACGATATGGCTGGCAAAGACAACACCGCACCAAGCATTCAGGGAACATCTTCCTGCCGCTTCAGGTGACATCCGGGTGAATGAATATATGTTTGTATAGTGGGATGTGTCATGGCAGGATTCACAGCCACGTGTAACGAATGGGGTCGTTAAGGGCTGAAGTGTTTGGAAAGCAGGGGGTAGCCGTGTCGAGCCCCGCACATGAACAATATATTTTCGCTCCATATATACAAGCCGCAGCTTACCCCGCAAAAAGTCCTTAACACGGTATTTTGGAATGCTCACGATGCGTATATCCATTTAGCAAATCATCGAATTATGTAACAAAGGAATGTCAGTAGCAACGAAATCCAGCAGAACAGCATTTACTGCTTCTTTTCGGCCGCTTGCCCACTCCGAATGTCATTCAAAGTCATGAAATTGCCGCCCAGTTGCCTTCCAGGTCCCGGAAACCTCTCTGATTTGCTAGCGGCAGTGGATCCGTGGAAGAACTTCTCCACCATACTCGCACCAACGGCACCCTGGGCGCTCCACGTACCACTGCCAATTTTCAAATTCCCATATTTCTGCTCAAACGAGCCTTGCACTTTCTCCAGATCCAAGGCCTGAAGGACACGCGCGTTGTCTCCAGCCTCGGCATCACCGTATTCCTGCTTGTAACGCACTTCGCGTTCGGCTGCGTCACGGTTCTCTTCACACACGCGGAGTTGATCCTTCAGAGCAGCCTCTTGGTCCCTAATCGCCCTCTCTAGGACATCCAAAGACTAGCAGAAAGCTCCTGGAGCTTTGCCATGGCCACGTCGAGATCTGCGAGCTGCTTGATGATGCCTGCTGTGGCAGTTTCGTTCTTTTGCTGGAAATCGTAGATCGCTGTAGCGTTCTGCTCGTTGTTCAAGCTGTGGTGGAGACGGCCATTTAGCAGTAGCGGCGGAATCAGGCCAATGGAGCTTACAGGGTGATCATGTCCACTCTCAAGCTGAGGATCTGCCTTGCTCTGGATACATCCGCTTGGAACTTTTCGATGCTCCCCTTCTTCAGACTCGTCATCATGCGGTCCGTCCATCTCAGTTTGCTGCCTTCAGCTGAATGACGAGCACAACTGTCCAGCTTCTTGTGGAAGTCCTCACACAGTTTCTTGAACTGTGGGAGCACTGAGCTCAGGGCAGATTTCTGGTCAGTAAGCGCGTGGACTGCTGGCAGTCCTTGCGGGGACGCCGCGAGATACCGATGCAAGTCCTCGAGGACGCTGTCGATCACCTTAAGATCATCTCCGGCGCGAGTAATAGTCTCGGGGCATCTCTGATGCTATCAATAAATACGTAAAGGCTTTTGACGGCCTGCAAAAGGCCGACAATACCAACAGAAATACTCAGAGGGTCTGACATCGAGGTTGTGGAGGGTTGGGCTTCTGATCAGAGTGAAATACAGCCTTGCGGGAGTCAGTGGATGGGCCTCCAACCTCAGCTGATCGCAGGGATTTCTTTGGTCCCCTCGCTTGAATCGATGGATGACAATCAATGAGTGTGGAGCCACGTCACCGAAGTCTGCCTTTCCATGCGAGGCCAGTATTACGCGATGGCGAATCACAATCTCAATCACACATGTGGCGCCAGCCACTGCGGGCAGCACGGGAAAGCCCAACGAAAATAGAATATCGAGTTGGATCTAACGGATAAAGCATCCAGACCTCTCCTCCCCCGGTAGAAAAAAAGCATAAATTTGTGCGGATTTATACGCGCAACCTCTGGGAGGTATTTGTTTGTCGAAAATTTTTGTAGCAAATTACGTCATTGTATATTAGTCCATCTATAGTTAGCGCAAGAGGAGGCTATATAAGGGGACCTCCCCAACCCTCCTCTCAACAATATGCCAATTTTCTTGCCACTTTGCAAGATCATCCACTTTGCTACAATTTTGCCTCGCCTTCGACCGAAAGCCCCATGCAAGCTTGAGGGCAGGGATTAGGCCGGGCGACAGAAAGCTCGTTTCAGCAGCTGCAGAGCTGACCAAAGATTACTGTTGCACAAATACGCGCACGCCAAGTGGCTATGCATGGGAACGCCGCCCCGCTTTTCAGATGAGGCTGTCTGCTCACTGCCGTCATTTCTCTTTAATTCGAATTTCCCTAGCTGTCTATAACCGTCGCCCATTTTCCCGCAATATCGCAAGCCACGGTTGGAAAAAACAGCGAAATACCGGATGATTAGCAGATGGCGTCTGCCTCTCAGCACTTCGGTAATTTGGAGGCGGGCAATCAAAACTTCATCTCTCAGGGTATTTTCATTCACAATGCCCCTTTGCCTTCCGCGCTCGAGCGGACTCAGTTCCGTCATGGCAACCCCCCACCATTGAATAGAAATTTTCTTGGACGTGAAGATGAGATCAAGGCGATTGAATCTGCATTCCAGGAAGCCGAGGCAGGAAAGCAGAAGAGATATGTTATCTATGGCATGGCTGGCATTGGCAAAAGCGAGATCTGTGTCAAACTGGTCAACGATATGCAGAGCGAGTAAGTATATTCCAAAACAGTTTCTTCCTTGGCAAGAAGAATTATGCTTGCCTGAGAAATGAGGTTTCGTAGTTCTCATCCCGCCTAAGACCGTCCGTTGCGCTGGTCTACGATACATTCCTCAAGAGAAGTGCCGGCTATGCACCAGACGGGGTTTACTTAGAACCTCATTGCGTATATTACACTATATACTGCTCTAATACTAATGTTTACTGTAACAGGTTTTGGGGCATTTTCTGGGTTGACGTTAGCGACCCTGTGTCTGCAGATGAGGACTTACAAAGGATTGCAGATCAGATTCGTCCTGGAACAACGCATCAGACCCTCGGACACGCTCTTAGCACTCTTGCCGAAGTTAATTACAATACTCACCGCTGGCTGCTCATTTTGGACAACGCCGATGAGCTGTAACGGAGTGCCTTCTACTACTCGACTTCGGAGTCGTCGGGTAGGAGTTGGGTAACCGAAGGGTTTACCTTGAGGACAAGAGTGGTAAGGACAAGCGGGATTGAGAAGTGGATTATCACGTGGGGGCGAGGATGCACGTGATAAGACTCGTTACCAGCAATGAGTGAGATTGCTACTTTGAGTTGACCACAAAGGGTCAAGTATTTAGCTAAGTAAGTGTGTTTATACAGTACTAGGATAAAAGTTCTCGTACGGGCGCTTCCAAAGCGATAACCCTCGCATCCCATCAATTTACTAATCCTTAACGCATACTTCCTAGCTCTTATACTAAGTTATTTTCTAGTTAGAATTGAGTAGAAAGAAGGATAATAGTATTTTTTCTTTGCTAGTATTTGGTATACCAGCCCTCTACTACGATAACTACCTTACATCTACGCTTTATACTACCTAATATAGAATTAAATAAAGATTGTGGTAAAGCCTCCCTATAACGGCGGGCCTTTACCTCTAAGGATCCAAACACTAAAGAGGGTGGTAAGCCGTGTTAGGGGTTTACCTTAAGGTAATACAAGGGAGGTACGAGAGGATAGCGAATACGTAATAAGACTAAGCCCTACGTGCGAAGGCCGTGTTACTAATTAATAGTGTAGATTGATTATAGAAGTTAACTACGAAGGTCAAAGCTATCTAAGAAGTATAATATATATACGTGGGAAAGTTCTACACAATCTAGGTGATTAATAGTATATAGTACTTAACTAAGAGTATCTTTAATCGGAGGGGGCTTCTAAGTAGACGCGCTTAGAAGGCTTATCCACTTAGTCTTCTCGGCGAATAAGCGGGTGGGTCTATTAATCAAGGTTCTTATATGATCTCGGATCTTAAAACTCCGACTTCTATTATTCTAGTAGGGCTAATCCCTAACTTTCTTATCCTATAGAGGCTGTACCGTAATACTATCCCCCCTCTTAAGGATCTTCGGCCCGAAAATTCATCCGTATAGCCTATTTCTTTATAATTTCCTATTGAGTTACTTCCTTCCCGTAAGTTCGTTATGTCTAAGCGTAAGCGGGATACTACTAAAGAGCGGCGTCGCCTAGTAGCCCTCGTAGAGTCTATTTCTTTCCCTGCGGTTTATCCTTATTTTAACTATAAACTTAGTAGTAGGCCGTGTAAGGTTGCTCCGGAGCGGGACCGCTATAGTACCTATATCGCGAAGGGTACTACGATATACGATGCTAAGAAGATATCGCTAGCTAGAGGTGGGTAGTCTTTCTTTAGTTCGGGTGTTTTACTAATATCTTCTAGCCTTACGCCTTCGTTAAGAGTAGGAGAAGTTAAAGACCAAAGAGGCGGAGGCTTATAAGAAGTTTCTTACTTCTCTATCCAAGTTAGATCATCTATAAGAGGAGTAGGATCGTTTATAGAAGGAGTAAGAGAGGACGTAGTAGGCGTTACGGGTTTAATAGAAGGAGTTAGAGACTATAGCTACTCGCCTAAAATAGTTACGGGCTAACCAACGCTTACTAGAGGAGTGTAGTTATAAGGCTTTTTTTATTAAATCTAGTAGCCTAGACGCGTTAGACGAGTATAACCGTCGTAAGGCGGAGGAGTTACTAGCTACGCTAGCCAAGGATAAGGGGTACGCTCCTAACCCTAAGAGTTTTAAGGGTCCGTCCGCGTTAAAACAGCTATGTTACGAGGTAGTAGGTCCTACTATACCGTAGTCGGCTAAGTCTACCGCGTCTACTAGCGAGCCCATAACTAGTATAAGGTCTCTTTATTCTCCTAAGCCGGTAGATTTAGCTCGTTTCTCGCCCTTTACGCTAGATCTAGCGGTTCTAGAGGGTTTTCCATCCTTCTTATTTAAGGGCGGCCTCGTTTTCGCGGGAGGTTAGGGTTCTAGCGGTGAAATTCTATAACGAGGTCTAGATGTATATCGTTCTTTAGTATCTACTAATTGTCCTTATTCCCGTATCCTTCCTATTTGACTAGGTACTTAAGCTAATAGCCGAACCGTTTATAGTCTAGGATTTTCTCTACTAGGTACTATAGTTCTTTAGCGTCTAGGTTTTCTAGTATAATTTCTTCTTAAGCTTCTAGAATAGTTGCGTTTTTAAGTACTAGCTCGAGTAGTAAGACGTAGAAGGTAGTATTTATTCTAGTATTTGATATTTCCAGCTAATAGGTAACTTCTCCGAGTTTTTCTACAATCTTAAATAGGCTAATTTTCTTAAAATCTAATTTATTATTTAGCTATTTGGTCTTAATGTTTTTCCTAAGGAAATAGACCTTATCCCCCTTCTTAAGGTTCGGTACCACCTAGTACCGCCTATTATAGTACTTGAATATTATAATTCGAACGTATTCAAGGTCGAGACTAATAGCTTTATATAGCTCTTTTAGCTACTCGGCTTTAAGGATACTATATTATACTAGCTTTCTACTTAGAATTATTTCTTTATAGACTTCTAGTTCAAACCCGTAGTTGGTAAAGAATAGGGATTCGTTGGTGGATTCCTGCTTGGCGCTATTGTATACGAATTGGGCTATAGGTAGTAGTTTAGCCTAGTTCTCCTAGAGGTAGTTGATATAACAGCGGAGGTACTGCTTAAGAGTCTGGTTTATTCGCTCTATTTAACCGTCGGTTTAAGCGTAAGCTATAGTAGTAAACTTATACTTAGTTCCTAGCTAGCGCATTACTATTTACTAGAATTCTAAAGCTATAAGCTTATCTCTATCTAATACTATTTCTTCTAGTATTCTATAATCTATAAAGATAGTTTAGAGGAACGTATAGGCGAGCTATTTTATATTTAATATCTTGAGATAGGGTAGAAAGTATATATACTTCGTAAGTTAGTCGACGAAGACGAGAATCGAGTTATAGGAGACTCCTATAAGAGGATCCTTAGATTTAGGCAACTTGGTAACAAAGTCTAACGTGATAGATTACTAGGGTTACTTTAGTACTTCTAGCGGCTATAAGTAACTATAAGGTATATATATCGCGGCCTTACTTTTAATACAAAGATTATACTATAAAACTACTCGCTATACTATTCTTCTTAGCCTAGGGAAGTAGTAGTTTCTTATAATTCTTTTTATAGTCCTATTAATATCCTAATATCTATATACTAGGGCTTCGTAGATATCCTTAACTAGTACTTCTCGTAGCCGTATTAGTATATAGATAAGTCCTTTAAAGAGAAGCGTTCCTTCTCTATCTTAAGTAATACGTAGGTTATTCTCTAGCGCTAAAAGTTCCTACGCGAAGGAGTCTTAAGCGTATACTTCTTAGATCTTCTAGTACTATAGGTTTAGCTTAATATAAAGTATTAGAAAGGATTATCTAGTAAGGGTAAGTAATCTATTACTATCTACTATAAATATCGTAAGATATAGCTCGGTCCTCCCTTCTATATAATCTACTCTTCTACTAAGCGCGTTAGCTACGGCGTTATCTATACCTTTCCTATATATAATCCTAAAGTTATAGAATACTAATTCCTATAACTAGCGAACCTACTATTAGTTTAACCCCTTAGTCGTGGTAAAGCGTATAAGATTCTAATAGTTATAATATACTATTACCTACTATTTAGCTCCTTCTAGGTAGTATCTCTAGTGCTTAAATACTAAGATAATAGCTAAGAGCTCCTTATCGTAAGTATCGTAATTAAGCTCTACTAGGATGAACTTTCTTAAGTAGAACGCGATTAGATACTATCTACCCTTATTATTAGGCTAGCTAAGGTATACTCCTAGGGCGAATCCTAATATATTAGTTTCTACCTCGATTAGCTTATTAGAATTATATATCTCTAAGACGGGTGCTTTGTAAAACATCCTCTTTAGTAAATTAAAGGCTTATTATTAATCGTCTTTCTATTTAAAGCTATACTCTTTCTAGGTAAGTCGCGTTAAAGGTTTTATAATCTTTAAGTAGTTCTAGATAAACTTCCTATAGAAGTTCGTAAATCTAAAAAAGGACTATACTTTCTTAATCGTTCTAGGTACTAGCCATTCTCTAATAGAGTCTAGTTTCAAGTTATCTATACTAATATATCTAGGGGTAATAACGAAGCCTAGGAACTCGGTTCTCTATATATACTATTCGTATTTATCGGGTACGATAGTAAGGTTCTTAGCCTAGAGGGTCTTAAGTACTTATTAAATATACTTCTTATATTCTTCTAGCGTCTCTAAGAAGATAAGAATGTTATTAAGATATACTATATAAAAGATGTCTAGATACTTATGTAAAGTATCGTTAACCAAATTCTAGAATATTACTAGCGCGTTAGTAAGCCTAAATGGTATTACCGTATACTCGTAGAGTCCTAGCCGTAACCTAAAGGCTGTTTTCTATTCTTCCCCTTCTTTTATCCTAATTAAGTAATAACCGTCCCTAAGGTCTAGCTTTATAAAGTACTTCGTATTTCCTAACTTATCCTAGAGCTTATTAATATATGGGAGCGGGTATTAGTTTTTAATCGTAATATCGTTAAGTTATTAGTAGTCGACGTAGAGGCGTAGCTTACTATTCTTCTTAGGGACGAAGAGGATTAAGTATCTAGCTAATAACGTTAATAGCCAAATATATCCTCGTTTAAGGTTCTTCTTAATATATTCCTTTAAAGCCTCTATTTCCTTCTTAGATAAGGAGTAGATAGGCTTATAAGCCGGCTTTATTTCTAGCTTAAGTGGAATCTCGTAGTCCTATAGTTGATACTTAGATAAGTCTTCTTTTCCTCTTTTCTAGTAAATAGTAATTAGGTCCTAATACTCGTAGGGTACTATTTCCATTTCTAGTATTAGAGGTTCTCTATATAGGTTGTTCTATATCTCCAAACTATTATATTATCCTTTTTTAATTCTTATAGGGTCGTCTCCTCTAATAGAAGCTAGATAGTCTTTATCCTTTAGTCTTTATCGTTAGGCTTTAGCTAGTACTCTCTATTATACTACTAGTAAGAGTTTAATATATATAAGATAGACCTAATATCTTTAGCGTCTTATACGCTTAAATACCTTTTCTAAGATAGTCTAGACGTCTACTAGAAGTTCTAAAGCTACTAGTTACTTTCTTAAAGTCTTATCTTTAGTCTTATACTTTCTCTATATAGTCCTTTATAAAGTATATTATATCTAATTTTTCGTATTAATACTACTATTACTAGGTCTTATACTATCGTTATTAGAATTATTACTTAATCCAGGGGTATCGTTTTACTTAATAGGGCTTATTCCTACTAATAGGTTATATTTTACTAAGGAGGCTTCGTAAGTAGTATCGCGGTCCTAGTACTAACTTATACTACTATCGGAGTTACCTATATAGTTACTACCTTTAGGCCTTATACTAGCTACTTCTTATATAGATACTACTAGGAGTTTTCTTAGGGTGTTTAATAACCTATTTTCCTTCTCTAGCTCTTATTTTTATAAGAGGTTCTTAAGGTCCTCTTAGAAGATTATAGAGTCTCCTTTTTTAAAGTCGAAGATCGGTTTCTATATTCTAACCTAGGGTATACTAAGGATAATATTATACCTAGGAATACGTTAGACGTTAAGGGAAATCTATTCCTAATAATTTCCTATCTAGAGGGTTACTTCCTCCGTTTCTATATTTACCTAGCCTTTTCTATAGGCTGTCTAGGAGCTATTAAACCTACTAAGGGGGTATAGTTTCTATTTCTTACGGTAGGGGACGTTTATTTTTTATATAAACTCGTTATAGATAAAGTTTCCGCATGATCCTATATCGACTAGGATCCTAATAGGTACTCTATTAAGTTTCCCCTATATTTTAAATTATTTCTATAGGCTTAGTCTGGTAAGAGTTTCTATTATTAAGGTGTATAATACTATATAAAGGGACCTAGACTACGGCCCCTACTATTATCCCTTAGTTATAAGGCCGTCTAGTTTTTTAACTAGTTTCCTCGTAGTTTCTAGAGTAAGAAGAGATTATTATAGGTCTACCCGTTAGGTCTCTAACCTTCTATTTCCTATTCCTTAATAACTTAGTATACGCCGTCCTATTACACGCGTACTAGGAACTAATAGTTTTTATTCTTTTTACTCCTATATATCTTATAATAGTAAGTAATATACGAGATCTAGGTAATCTACTCGTACTTCTTATATTAAGGGTCTAGCCGTTTATTATCTTCTAAGAGGATCTAAAGGCTTAGTTTAGAGATCTACCGTAGGGCCTTCTATTAAATATCTAGGATGGCTATTTCTATACTTAGAAATATCCTAGCTCGTTCCTCTTCTTAGATAAGAGTTCTTTAAGTTACTAGGTTATCTTTAAGAGTAACTTCGTCTATCTTAATATATTAATCCTTATAGACGCAGGTTTCCCATATCTAATCTTACTATATCTACTAGGTAACTAGCGCGAGTCCTAGCTGGTTATCTAGGATCTAAATACCTTACTCTAACTCGCCGTAGTAGAGGGGGGTTTTAGTAATAATACCGTGTTCCTCTACTTTCTCAAGGAGCCTATTAATAACGCCTACTAGTAGGCTCTCCTCTACCTATACGAGGTCCTTTTTATCGGAGCTACCTTCTTTAGCTTCGGTGCTATCGTAGAATTTCTTATTTTTACTATTAACGAGCTCGTCGTCTAGTAGGAATATATCTACGATATCGTTGATTTTAAGCACCTCCTTATTCCTAGTAAGTATTACGGCGTAGCCTTTATAGGGTAAGGAATTATAGGATAAAGGATAAGTAGGGACCGTAGGTACGGTATAGAAAAGACCTATACAAAGTTACGAGATCCACGTGATACTAAGATATTACTCTACTCGGATAATATTACTCTACTATAATCCACCTCGGATAATAATAGAGTAATAGAGAGTAATAAGGAATAATATAGAGTAATACACCAGATTAATAACCTTTCCTATAGTATATATAGCTTTACTCGTTAGCTAGTATTTGACCCTCCGTGGTTAACTTCCTTCTATAATTAATCTATACTATTAATTAGTAACACGGCCTTCGTACGTAGTACTTAGTCTTATTACGTGTTTACTACCCTCTCGTATCTCTCTTATATTACCTTAAGGTAAACCCCTAATACGGCTTACTACCCTTTTTAGTGTTTAATCCTTAGAGGTAAAGGCCTACCGTTATACTTTAACTACTATCCTTATAAGGAAGGAATAAGAGAACACTTAGGTAAGATATTACCCCCTAACGGGCTTAGGAAATAGTAATAAGTACGGTTAATATAGAGGACGTTAGCGCTAGATAGGAGCGTTTAGTAATTCCTTAGATACCGGCTTAAGAGGCCGCTTAGCCTACTTACTAGGAGTAAACGAAGCCCACTATAAGAGAACTTATATAGATAATCTAGGAGCTACGAGCCAAAAATCGCGTCCTAAAGAACTAATAGGATTAGGCTACCGGGCCGGATACTATAAAAAAACTATCTAACTAGGTTAAGGTGCTAAAACTAGACCTTTATTATAGGGAGCGTACTAAGATATAAAGCTTCCTTATATAACTAGAGGACTACCTATACTTCGCTAAAGGACAGTTTAGTAATAACGTAGATAAGGTTTACTACGCTAGTACCTTTCTTTAAGGAGTAGTAGAGAAGTAGTTTAGGCCCTATAAGAGAGAAACCTAGGAGAAGCTATATTAGCAATAGTCGCCGTAGACCTAGGCCATCTTCTCTAATTATAGGACCTTCGCTAAATAGCTCTAGGAAGTATTTAACGCTATTAATAAAGCTAAGCGCGCTAACTAGATCCTCTTCTAGATCTAGTAAAAGAAGTTAGTACTTAACTATACGGCCGAATTCTAGGAAGTAGCTTACGTCGCTAGAGAATACTTTAACTATACGCTTTAGTAGTTATACTACTATAGTCTAAAGGATAAGATCTAAGAAGCTATATCCTACTATAATAAACTAGAAACACTCTTAGAACTAATCCGCCTAGCTACTAATATAGATAAAAGGCGTACTAATAGGTGGTTTAAGAAGAAAGGTGGCCCTTAAGTAAACACGACTAGGCCACGCTAAGAACGTACCATACTAGAAGAAGGAGACGCTATAGCCCTCGACGCCGCTAACCGCTAGGATAAAAAGAAGGATAATAAGGATTGGAACAACTATAGTAAGAAGCCTAAGGGTCCTAATCCAAACTAGACCCTAGAAGAAACTTAACGCTATAGGGACCACCTATATATTACCTATAGTAGTGATTAATACTTCTTTCTAAAGTGCCTATAAAACCCTTATAATAAAGAGAAGGGAAAGTAAACCGCTAGAGTATAACGGGAAGCCGTAGTTATATCCTAATAAGAGGATTACGACGCGCTAAGCTAGACTATATACTTTAAGAACGAGTGTAAAACGCACTAAAGCGATAAGAACGCTATAGGATAGTACCCCTAAAAGCTACAAACACTTATAATCCTTACTAGAAACGAGGAAGTACTTAAAATCGATAATATTATAGATATATTCCTACTAAACGACGAGCTCGTTAATAGTAAGAATAGAGAATTCTATAATAGTACTAAAGCTAAAGAAAATAGCTCTAATGAAAAGGACCTCGCACACGTAGAGGAGAGCCTATTAGTAGGCGCTATTAATAGGCTCCTTGGAAAAGTAGAGGAACACGGTATTATTACTAAAATCCCCCTCTACTAAGGCGAGTTAGAGTAAGGCATTTAGATCCTAGATAACTAGCTAGGACTCGCGCTAGTCACCTAGTAGGTATAGAAAGATTAGATATAGGAAACCCGCGTCTACGAGGACTATTATACTAAGATAGACGAAGTTACTCTTAAGGATAACCTAGTAACTTAAAGGACTCTTGTCTAGGAAGAAGAACGGGCTAGAATGTTTCCAAGTATAGAAATAGCTATCCTAGGTATCTAATAGAAGGCCTTATAGTAAATCTCTAAGCCGAGCCTTTAGATCCTCCTAGAGGACGATAAGCGTTTAGACCTACGATATAAGGAATACAAATAGATCGCCTAGGTCTTATATATTACTTACTATTATAGGACGTATAGGAGTAAGAAAAACGAAAATTACTAGTTCCCGGTACGTATATAGTAAGACGGCGTGTACTAAGTTATTAAGGAATAGGAAATAGAAGGTTAGAGGCCTTATAGGTAAACTTAGAATAACCTCTTTCTACTCTAGAAACCCTAGGGAAACCAGTTAAAAAACTAGACGGCCCTATAGCTAAGGGACAATAGTAGGGGCCGTAGTCTAGGTCCCTTTATATAGTATCACACGCCTCGATAACGGAAACTCTTACTAGACCAATCCTATAGAAACAATTTAAGACGTATAGGTAGCTTAATAGAGTACCTATTAGGATCCTAATTGATATAGGATTATACGGAAACTTTATCTATAACGAGTTTATATAGTAGATAAACATCCCCTACCGTAAGAAATAGGAACCGTACCTTCTTAGCGGGTTTAACGGCTCCTAGGTAGCCTATAGAGAAGGCTAGGTAAAGATAGAAACGGAGGAAGCAACCCTCTAGATAGGGAATTATTAGGAATAGATTTCCCTTAACGTCTAACGTATTCCCGGGCACAATATTATCCTTAGTATACTCTAGGTTAGGATATAAAAACCAATCTTCGACTTTAAAGAAGGAGACTCTATTATTTTTAAAGAGGACCTTGAAAACCTCTTACGAAAACAAGGGCTAAAGAAAGAAAACGAGTTATTAGATACTCTAAGAAAACTTCTAGTAGTACTAGAATAAGAAGTAGCTAGTATAAGGCCTAAAGGTGGTAACTATCTAGGCGACTCTAATAGTAGTATAAAATGCAACCTATTAGTAGGAATAAGCCCTATTAAGCGAAATAATACCCCCGACTCTACCCTAATAGGTAGCTTGGAGAGTTTAAGTAGTAATAGTATCCTTACGGATCGAGAAGAACCCTACGCCCCAAGAAGAATAAGTCCTATTACTAGTAAAGATGGTATAAGGCCTAGCGACGGTAGCGTTAACGGTATTCCTAAAGATTAGATATAGTATACTTTATAAAGAACTAACTAGAAAAAGCGTAAGGCTAAGGATAAAGCTTTAAGAAAGCAACTAGTAGCTTTAAAGCCTTTACTAGACGTCTAGATTATCTTAGAAGAAGTATTTAAGCGTATAAAACGCTAAAGGTATTAAGTTTGCCTTCTATATATTAAACCCTTATAGGCGGTATAATAGAGAGTACTAGCTAGGACCCGACAAGAAAGGCTAAAGGATAAGGATTGTCTAGCTCCTATCGGAGGAGATAATCCTATAAGGATTAAAAGAGGACAATATAGTAGTTTAGAGATATAGAATAACCTATATAGAGAACCTCTAATACTAGAAATAGAAACGGTACCCAACGACTACTAGAACTTAGTCGCCGTTTACTAAGAAAGAGGAAAAGAAGACCTACCTAAGTATTAACTATAGGACTATAAAATTCCGCTTAAGCTAGAAACGAAGCCGGCTTATAAGCCTATCTACTCTTTATTAAAAAAGAAAATAGAGGCTTTATAGGAATATATTAAGAAGAATCTTAAACGAGGATATATTTAGCTATTAACGTTATTAGCCAGATACTTAATCCTTTTTATCCCTAAGAAGAATAGTAAGTTACGCCTCTATATTAATTACTAATAACTTAATAATATTACGATTAAGAACTAATACCTACTCTCGCGTATTAATAAGCTCTAGGACAAGTTAGAGAATACGAAGTACTTTACGAAGCTAGACCTCTAGGATAATTATTACCTAGTTAGGATTAAAGAAGGAGAGGAATGGAAAATAGCCTTTAGAACACGGCTAGGACTCTACGAGTATATAGTAATACTATTCGGGCTTACTAACGCGCTAGTAACGTTCTAGAATTTAGTTAATAATACTTTATATAAGTATCTAGATATCTTCTATATAGCCTACTTTAATAATATTCTTATCTTTTTAAAAACGCTAGAAGAATATAAGAAACACGTCTAATAGGTACTCGAAGCTCTCTAAACTAAGAACCTATCTATTATACTAGAAAAGTACAAGTAGTACGTATAAAGAACCGAATTCCTAGGCTTTATTATTACCCTAGGTTACGTTAGTATAAACGACTTAAAGCTAGACTCTATTAGAGAATAGCTAGTACTAAGAATAATTAAGGAAGTATAGTCCTTTTTTAGATTCGCGAACTTCTATAAGAAGTTTATCTAGAACTACTTAAAAGTTATAGAACTTTTAACGCGACTTACCTAGAAAGAGTATAGCTTTAAATAGGAAGATAATTAATAATAAGCCTTTAATTTACTAAAGAGGATGTTTTACGAAGCACCTATCTTAGGAATATACGATTCTAATAAGCTAATTAAGGTGGAAACTAATACGTTAGGATTTACCCTAGGAGTATATCTTAGCCAGCCTAATAATAAGAGTAGATAGTATCTAATCGCGTTCTACTTAAGAAAGTTCACCCTAGTAGAGCTTAATTACGATACTTACGATAAGGAGCTCTTAACTATTATTTTAGTATTTAAATACTAGAGATACTACCTAGAAGGAGCCGAATAGTAGGTAATAGTATATTACGACTATTAGAATCTCACGCGCTTTACTACGACTAAGGAGTTAAACTAATAATAGGTTTGCTAGTCGTAAGAATTAGTATTCTATAACTTTAAGATTACGTATAGGAAAGGCGTAGATAACGCTATAGCTAACGCGCTTAGTAGAAGAGTAGATTATATAGAAGGAAGAACTAAGCTATACCTTATAATATTCGTAGCGGATAGCGATAGATTACTCACCCTTACTAGATAGTCTTTCCTAATACTTTATATTAAGGTAAACCTATAGTACTAGAAGATCTAAGAAGTATACGTATAGGACTTCTTTACGTAGGAACTTTTAGCGCTTAAGGATAACCCACGTATTACTCGAGATAGAGAAGGAACGCTTCTCTTTAAAGGACTTATCTATATACTAATACGGCTATAAGAAGTACTAGTTAAAGATATCTATGAAGCCCTAGTATATAGATATTAGAGTACTAATAGAATAATAGAAAGAATTACGAGGAACTACTACTTCCTAGAGCTAAGAAGGATAGTATAGCGAGTAGTCTTATAGTGCGATCTTTGTATTAGAAGTAAGGCCGTAATATATATACCTTACGGTTACTTATAGCCGCTTAAAGTACTAAAGCAACCCTAGTAATCTATCACGTTGGATTTTATTACTAAGTTACCTAAGTCTAAAGATCCCCTTATAGGAGTCTCGTACGACTTAATTCTCGTCTTCGTTAACCAACTTACAAAGTACGTATATTTCTTATCCTACCTCGAAGCATTAAACGTAGAATAGCTCGCCTATACGTTCCTCTAAATTATCTTCGCGGATTATAAAATACTAGAAGAAATAGTATTAGATAGAGATAAGCTTATAGCTTTAGAATTCTAGTAAATAGTAATACGCTAGTTAGGAACCAAGTACAAGCTCGCTACTATAGCTTACGCTTAAACCGACGGTTAAATAGAGCGAATAAACCGGACTCTTAAATAATACCTCCGCTATTACATCAACTACCTCTAAGAGAATTGGGCTAAACTACTACCTATAGCCTAATTCGCGTACAATAGCGCCAAATAAGAATCCACTAACGAGTCTCTATTCTTCGCCAACTACGGGTTTAAACTAGAGGCCTATAGGGAAGCGATTCTAAGTAGAAAGCTAGTATAACGTAGTATCCTTAAAGCGGAGTAGCTAAAAGAGCTATATAAAGCCATTAGTCTCGACCTTAAATATATACGAATTATAATATCTAAATACTATAATAGATAGTACTAGGCGGTACCGAGCCTTAAGAAGGGGGATAAGGTCTATCTCCTTAGGAAAAATATTAAGACTAAACGGCCAAATAATAAATTAGATTTTAAGAAAATTAGCCTATTTAAAATTATAGAAAAACTCGGAGAAGTTACCTATTAGCTAGAAATATCAAACACTAGAATGAATACTACCTTCCACGTCTTACTACTCGAGCCAGCACCTAAAAACGTAACCATCCTAGACACTTAAGAAGAAATTATACTAGAAAACCCGGACACTAAAGAACTATAGTACCTAGTAGAGAAAATCCTAGACTATAAACGGTTCGGCCATTAGCTTAAATATCTGGTTAAATAGAAAGGATATAGAAATAAGGATAATTAGTAGATACTAAAGAACGATATACATCTAGACCTTATTATAGAATTTTACCGCTAAAACTCTAACCTCTCGCGGAAGCGAGGCCGTCCTAGAAAAGGAGATCTATAGTTAGCTTAGCCCTAGAGGGAAATACAATCCCGGCTACTAACCCAGACGGAGGAGCCTTAGAACTCGGCCTAGTAGGCCTAGGCTTAGGAGAACGCTTAGGAGTTAGTATATCCTCGCTAGCTATACGCCGCGTAGCGCGATCCTCCTTCTCTATACGCTCTAGCTCCTTAATTAAGGCTACCTCGCGATTAATTAACCCCTTCTAACGACGCTTAAGAAGCTTTAACTCCTTATATAACTGCTCCTTACGAGCGCGGTTCTCCCTATAACGCTCCTATAAACGATAATATAACTCTAGCTCTTCCTCGTCTAGCTAAAACTCGACCTCGTCTATAGTAGTAATTTTTCGCTCTAAGTCGTTAATCTACAAATCTATACGATTCCCTAGAACTATTAGTTATAATAATAGAGGGACGGCTAAAGCGTATACTTAGTATCTAATAGAACCAAGTCGTAGCGGTAATTCTTACCTAGATAACGAGAATAGTATCCTAATAAAAGGTCTATAAAATACTTCTCGCTAGTACGGTAATAGGTACTATAAGAAGAAGATATAATACGGAGCTTCTAAGAAACCTTAGAACTTAAAGCGTAACGCCTAGCGGTCGAGTTAGTAGGACGCCTACCCATCGCGAACTAGGAACGAGAATACTAATAAGAACTAACGAAGGCGAGAGACGCGTATTTATACCTACTAACGGATCCTTTAGGCCGAAGGACGTAAGAGGGGGGATAGTATTACGGCGTAGCCTTTATAGGGTAAGGAATTATAGGATAAAGGACAAGTAGGGGCCGTAGGTACGGTATAGAAAAGACCTATATAAAGTTACGAGATCCACGTAATACTAAGATATTACTCTACTCGGATAATATTACTCTACTATAATCTACCTTGGATAATAATAGAGTAATAGAGAGTAATAAGGAATAACACAGAGTAATATACCAGATTAATAACCTTTCCTATAGTATATATAGCTTCACTCGTTAGCTAGTATTTAACCCTCCGTGGTCAACTTCCTTCTATAATTAATCTATACTATTAATTAGTAACACGGCCTTCGTACGTAGTGCTTAGTCTTATTACGTGTTCGCTATCCTCTCGTACCTCCCTTATATCACCTTAAGGTAAACCCCTAACACGGCTTACCACCCTCTTTAGTATTTAATCCTTAGAGGTAAAGGCCCGCCGTTATAGTAAGGATTGCGAGTGCTCGTGGCTTTTAAGGATACTATCCTATAGCGTCCTTATCGCTCTAGTACGTCCTATAGTCGTCCTTAAAGTAGGCGGTCTAGCTTAGTACGTTGTAATTCTCCTAGCGAGACACGGCCGATACTTCGCGCTAAGCGCTTAAGGTCTACTTTGTTCTTTTCTTATTACGAGGGTTTTATAGATATAAAGGCGAGAAGTATTAGTTACTCCTATAATCGACGCAAAGTCGATCCTTGTAGCGTTATACCTGTTCTAGCGTCTAGTTTAGATTAGGGCCTTTAGGCTTCTTATAGTTGTTTTAACCCTTATTATCCTTCTTCTTATCCTAGTGGTTGGCGGCGTTAAGAGCCATAGCATCTCCTCCTTCCAACGTGGTACGTTCTTAGCGCGGCCTAGTCGTATTTACTTAGGGGCCACCCTTCTTCTCGAACCACCTATTAGTGCGCCTTCTATCTATGTTAGTGGCCAGGCGGATTAGTTCCGCGAGCGTTTCCGGCTCGTCGTAGTAGGATATAGCTTCTTAGATCTCGTCCTTTAGACTATAGTAGTATAACTATTAAAGCGTATAGTTAGAGTGTTCTCTAGCGACGTAAGCTGCTTCCTAGAATTCGGCCGTGTAGTCAAGTACTAACTTCTTTTACTAGATCCTAAAGAGGATCTAGTTGGCACGCTTGGCTTCGTTAATAGCGTTAAACGCTTCCTAGAGCTGTTTAGCGAAGGTCCTATAATTGGAGAAGATGGCCTAGGTCTACGGCGACTATTACTAATATAGCTTCTCCTAGGTCTCTCTCTTATAGGGCCTAAACTACTTCTCTACTACTCCTTAGAGGAAGGTACTAGCGTAGTAAACCTTATCTACGTTGTTACCGAATTGTCCTTTAGTAAAGTATAGGTAGTCCTCTAGCTATATAAGGAAGCTTTATATCTTAGTACGCTCCCTATAGTAAAGGTCTAGTTTTAGCATCTTAACCTGGTTAGATGGTTTCTTTATAATATCTAGCCTAGTAGCCTAGTCTTATTAGTTCTTTAGGACGTAATTCTCGGCTTATAGCTCCTAAATCATCTATATAAGTTCTCTTATAGTGGGCTCCGTTTACTCCTAGTAAGCAGGCTAAGCGGCCTCCTAAGCCAGTATCTAAGGAATCGCTAGACGCTCTTATCCGGCGCTAACATCCTCTATATTAACCGTACTTATTACTATTTCCTAAACTCGTTAGGGGGTAATATCTTACCCAAGTATTCTCTCGTTCCTTCCTTGTAAGGATGGTAGTTAAAGTATAACGGCGGGCCTTTACCTCTAAGGATTCAAACGCCAAAGAGGGTGGTAAGCCGTATTAGGGGTTTACCTTAAAGTAATATAAGGGAGGTACGAGAGGGTAGCGAATACGTAATAAGACTAAGCCCTACGTGCGAAGGCTATATTACTAATTAATAGTGTAGATTAATTATAAAAGTTAACTACGAAGGTTAAAGCTATCTAAGGAGTATAATATATATACGTAGGAAAGTTCTATATAGTCTAGGTGATTAATAGTATATAGTACTTAACTAAGAGTGCCTTTAATTAGAGGGGGCTTCTAAGCGGACGCGCTTAGAAGGCTTATCCACTTAGTCTTCTTAGCGAATAAGCGGGTGGGTCCATTAATCGAGGTTTTTACGTGATCTCGGATCTTAAAACTCCGACTTCTATCGTTCTAGTAGGGCTAATCCCTAACTTCCTTATCCTATAGAGGCTGCGCTATAACACTCCTATACTTCTCGTAATACTTCTCCTAGCTTCTCTCTAATAAAATCTACTAATCTAGTTAAGTATTTAAGCTCTAGATGTAGCTCTAATGCCTTAGACTTTAAATAAAACTAGATATATTTAATTGGATTCAAATCCGGGCTGTTATGGATTGCACCCATGTTGGTGTCTCGGATGGATCCTGAGACGATCACGTGTAGCGCTAGTATTCGCTTATATAGAGTCGCTGGGGACGCGTGTCCTTTCATCCCCAGCTTGACCTTCGTGTAGACGGAATCCAACTCTTCAGCGCTCACCCTGGGGTTGAACCATCACACGGGCTATAAGGTGGCTAATCTAATAGATTTATCCGCCTTCTTTCAAACTATTCCCTAACTTTTATTATAGTATAAATTAGAGTATTATCCTGCATAAAAGTTATACCTCTTCTATACACTTTTAGTATATTTTCCTCGAGAACCTTAAGATAAGAGTTGGCTAAATAGCCACCCCTCTTAGCTAAAGGATTACGTACTATTACGTGTAAAGGAGACCTTCCTCGTAAGCTAGAAAAGCCTACCTATACTATAATAGATATATTTATTCCTTTTTTGTATGGTTAGACCATTTAGAGGTCCTATTTTTGGCTAGGAGTGCGAAAGCACCACTCCCTTTTTTGGCCCTTTCCTCGCTCTACAGAGCACTTATCTGACCAGATAATTTTCTTCTATTGCGTCTCGGTCTAGTCTGCATGCTCAAGTGCCTAGGTAAGTTGGATAGTAGTATGCTCCTCCGTGAGTTCCGGGCGGCCAGCTGCGCGTTATTTCTTTATGTTGTAGGTGTCTAAGAGTCGAGAGATAGTCCGGTCATGGCAGGTCACACCTGTGACTTCCCCAAGAGTCAACAATGCTACAATGCGCCCGTTACTCCACTAAAGACCGTCAATATACGCGTTAATGCTGCGAACGGGTTCCCGGAGACTCACAGCATATGTCTGGCCACCCCACTGGAGTGCCAGCAGAAGGCAGACCACACCAGGGATCAGAAACGCCGTGCCAAGGACGTCGAGCTGGGACAGCTTCTGTGTCCAGGGAAGCTTGGCTGTGTCTCGGTCGGGCACCTTCAGGCATAGGGCAATGACAACCATAGCAACAGCTCCAAACGGCAAGTTGATGTAGAAGCACCACCTCCACGACACATTGGAGGTGAAGGCGCCGCCAATTAAAGGGCCAAGTATTGAAGCGATGCCAAAGAGGGCACCGAACATGCCTTGGAGTTTCGGGCGCTTTTCAAGGGGAACAGCATACACCATGCTTACGATCTGGAGTAGTAAATGCGTCAGAAATCTACGACTGAATTTTGAATGGTGGGAGGAGAATAGAGGACTCACACAGCCAGCAAAGATTCCGGCGGCGCCGACATCGCCAATCGCTCTTCCGATGATGAAGGCTGCTGAGGAAGGAGCGGCGCCACAAACAACGGAGCCGAGCTCGAATAACAAGACGCTTGTGAGCATGACAGCTTTGACTGCGTAGAGGGTGTAGAATTTTCCAAACAATAGCTGGAACGAGCAGCACGTCAATGTGTACGCGCTTCCGTACCAACCGACGTCGGGGAGGGAGTGGAATTCGTCTGTGATTTCGGGGATGGCCTGCCCAAAGCCCGTCAGCATACCGTGACACGTAATTTTGATCTTTAGAGAATAGGTAGTCATGCAGTTGAGATGATGAGTCTGTCAAGAGCAACGAGGAAGATGCTCAGAAAGACTGAGACGAGCAGCAGAAAGACCCTAGTGATTGCCTGCGCCTGATATGTGTCGACGATTTGGTGTGCATCAGATGAAACTTCAGCATCGCGACAAGTTTTCGCCGTCTGTATCGTGTCCGCGTTTGATTTGGTGCTTTGAGGGATTGTAGGCCGAGACTTCATGGTGGTTGTGGTGCTGTATACTTCACGCCCGCACTGATAACCTAAATCTCGCGACCCGGCACTGTGGGTGAAATCAATGATGACAATAGCTTGTTCAGGAATGAGGGTGATGAGAGTTGTGTTTTCAGGGACCAGAAGTGAATAGAAATCCTTTGATTTATAAATGCTAAGGCGGGATTTGGCGGCTGAAGTCTCTCGGGGGTTACTAGAGCCCGAAATGGTTGATGGGGGCGGATACCTGGGTCGGGGTTTTCTAACGCCCGAGGCAACATCTTTACCCGAGAGTGGCTGGTCTACCACACAGCACACAGGCCACGTTGTGGTCAATTTTCTGCGAGCGCGTAAAGGAATAAATTTTTGTCCGGTCTATCTTTGCAGTGCGCCAAGTTTGAACGTTTGTGACGGTACCAAGTATTACCACGGCAGGGAAGGGGATCTCAGGTGAACGCCATGATTCTACTCAAAAAGAATTGATCAAGTACGACTGAAGAAAATGATGCGTATGTCTACGAGCATTTGAGTGGCAACCCCATTAGGTATTTGAGGAGGCTATGCGCCGGCAGTCTTACCAGTGGCGGCGATCACTCAACCCCCAGTCCACGGCAGCCCAGTTCAACTGATTCACGCCAGCATCCAATGAAAACTGTCCGGGCAGGCCAGGGTTAGAGATTCCACCTAGTCCAGTCCCTGTGAAGATGTCTTGACCTCCCATGCCGTAGAGCAGGCCATTGCCACCGAAGCCCATCGCCATCGGTGCTGGAAAGCCGTCCACATTTATGCCCGTAGCCGCATTCCGCACCTGCTCTGCATCAATCTTCTCTTGCGCGTTGGGCACTGTTTGTGGAACGTTTTGTTGGAAGCACGACACGACCCTTGGTATCGCCAACTGCTGTCCTGATTCCCGAAGCGCTGCCTCGCGGGGTTCCCACGCTTGCAAGACCATGCTAGAGAAGATCTTGAAAAAGGGACCGTCATCAGATGTCACAAGGGATGTGGAAAATCGAGCGTCGTAGTGAGCACTCATCACCTCCCAAGCATGTTCGGCATGCTCGGCAACAGGCCGCCTCTTGAGGTCTTGGACGATGTGAACGTACGCAGGAAAAGGAAAGTAGAACTGAAGTAACCACCGGTAGCCCTTGGTAAGGGGTGAGGCCATAATCTTGGTGTCGCATTCCAGCATGGCGAGCGCATAGGAAAGAGCTGTGCTACGCTGCGCCTCTGTTTGCTGCACCGAAGTACTATGATCCCTCGAGTATTGCTCGACGAGGCGATATCTAGCAAGGAATGATCGCGTTGTCCAGACGGTCATGAAGTGAAGAGGGTTCTCGGGGTCGCAGAACCGTAGATACTTGTCGTTAACCATCCTCTCCAACTCAGCCAGCCCACCCTCTTCATGAGAATCGTTTGCAATAGGTTTCAAAGTCGGAACAGTAAAGTCGAGGTGAACCGCAGCGTGGCGGAGAAACTCGCCTAGCTCACTGCGCACCGCGGCGAATATAGCATCGGTGCATTTCTCCCGAACCGCTGGTGGCCCTCTCATATCCGACCAAAGGTCCGAGTCATTTACGTTAAGAGGAGCCCTGCAGTCCCAGGTCGGCGCCAGCGCTACGGACCTGAAGTTGGCCAGCTCACCAATGCGAGTTTCGAAGAGGACGAGCGACCACCAAAGCCTGCGGCGCATCTCTGCCTCAAGAGCGGCGTATCTAGCATTAGCTGACTCGCTGTCGATGCCCATGCGTTGCGCAATGCGAACAGCCACGCCAAGCATGGAGGACAGAGATCGAGGGTCGGTCCTGGGGCCAACCGAGACAAGGTAGAGGAACAATGCGGTCAAAGAGCTGCGATCGCTGGTTCTTAGAAATCCACAATTCAGCAGTGCTTGCTCACAGCCGAAATGATATGCCGTCAAGAGATCTTCCTTCGATGAGCTGAAGATGGCCTGACATTCGTCCTCTGCGAGACTTTGAATAGAGACGCAGTAAATGCTGAACATGAGCACCTCCAGAGCAGCGTTGGTGCGACCAACATTGCTGGCGGCCTCTATGATGCGTCCTTGCAAACTGGGAGCGTGTGTGACTTTGAGGAGTGGGTTGACGTTGTCCAGGTATATCTGCCAGAGCCGAAAGATTTGGACTGGCTCGAGATGGAGGGTGGAGATGTCGACCGGAGCCTTGCGTGAGCCTAGCAAAAGATGGTCTTTGTTTTTATATAACAGATCCCACGCGCTCCTGACTACGCCTTCTCGCACATCATCCTGCGAGGAATCACTGTCATTGTCGGGGTCTCGGAACTGTTACAAGCTAGTCAGTGGAGTGGAGCGTCCGACAGACGTTGGGAGGCGTACTCGTTGGCTCATGGCGTGCCAAAAGCTCCTGAGAGAGTTAGTCATTTTGCGACGGCTTTGCTTCTTACACATACTTGGCCTCGTATACTCGTTCTGGCTTGCTTGTGGTCCATGGAGACGACTGCTCTACTCCCATAGCTTCGGGCAGCTCTTCGTCTAAATGATTGGTGGCATCGACGGTGAGAGCCTCATTCTCCCGATTGATTCCCGGTGGAGTGGTTCGAATTCGACATTGTTCTGGCGGAGTAGGTCCTCGTACTTGCGGAGACGATCCAGCAGCTCTCGCTCGGCAAACCTGCGCTTTCTACGGAGCGGATTAAGCGTAGCCGGGACGCAAGACGCCTTGGACTTGATGCAATTAGAGCAGGGAAACTTGCGGTTGCACTTGATCTTGCGCTGCTGGCAAAGCACGCACGCAAGCACCCGCTGCGCCTTCCGGGGTTGAGAAGACGGGGACGACGTGACTGGACTACTCTGCTCGGGCGTGGACCACACTGCCGACATAGCTGCATCCATTAGTGCCCGATTGCACCGCTGTAATGTGAAGTGCCTGTTCCTCCGAGACTACGGGGAGAGTGTTCTTGGTGAGTGGGCTGTCTCGGGATTTTGTAGTGTCCGACCCACCCTCGACCACTGATTTCCCCGCCAGCCTCGCCTTCTTATCCTTATGTGACGCAGTAAGACTACTTAGCGCATCCTTCGACGCAAGCGTCCCGTTGTTATCGTCACAGACCGTCTGGCCGCGCTCCTTCGATTCTTTTTTCATAGCTCCTGTGGGACCGCATCCTCAAGCTAACCCGCAAGTTTAGCAGACTTTCTTCATGTGGCGTCTTGGTCTGTTTTATCTATTATCGCTGATTTTCGATTCAGAATCCGATGAAATTCTAGAGGCTTGCGGCACGACATCTACCGAATTCCTGTTCTACCCCCAACCCAACACAGTGCGTAATACATCCTTTGCACCATCTTGAGTGACGTTCGCACTCAGCGGCGCCCGCCAGGCGACATGGTCATCGGGCCTGATCAGCACGGTATCTCTCTCCCACACGCTACGCACATGGTCTTCGTTGGGAAGGTGCACACTTTTCAGTGGCACGCCGAGGCTTTGAGCCGCGGCTTGGAATGCTTCCGTATATCGAGCATCAGGTGTAAAGTCGATCAGCGAGAACTGGGCACCCGTTCCAAAACAGTCATAGATGCTAGTTTCTCCGTCCTTCAGAAAAACGTGCGGTGCGCGTGCACCCGGCCAGGTCGACGGAATATACTCCGACTCGATCCATGGGGGCTCCTGCACTCCCTCACCATCGTCCTCGCCCACAATGATGCCAGACTTGTACCGATAGCCCATTTCGATCCCGTGGTCCCTGTTCTCCCCGCAATGCTCCCGCATGTAGTTCTTGATCCTTTCCCTCGTCTCCTGACCAGCTGGTGTTTCGGTGTAGATATCCTTCCCTACTGCGGCGGCCATCTTACAAACGTCGCGGTGGACTAAGGAGTGTGTGCGTGCTCGTGCAACATTTCTGGCTGCGACAGGTCTGCGCTCCTCTTCATACGACTGAAGTAGCCGAGGTCCTCCGTAACCGTTCAGCACAGCAGCTACCTTCCAGCCGATGTCGAAGCTGTCGCCAACAGCGGTGTTCATCCCGTAGCCGCCTGTGGGAATATTTTGGTGGGCTGAATCGCCACTCAGGAAAACTCGCCGACCAGGGGACGTGTATTTGTCGGCGAGGTAGGTGCCCCCTCTCCAGACATTATTCAATAGAATCTTGTCAATCTTGATGGGGAAAGCGGTTTCGGTTGTCCCAAGAGCCTTATAAATAGCTTGCTCTGGATCGAAATCTGACGATTTGGTGCCCGGCGGGACGGGAATGTGCACCGTCCAGGTGCAGACTTCATCCTGCGAGATAATCACCGCTCCTGTCGTGAAGAAAATATGCCAAAATTGGCCCTGAGAGTGCAGTCTTTTATAATCGCGAGACGTAAAATGTATCAAGTTTTGGCAGAAGTCGCTGTGAGCCGTGGTTAGTAAATGGGCTGCGCAACAGTTCCCCCAGGTGGACAGCATATCTTGGTGAGGGAGCTCACAACAAGCGTCTAATACTTTACTTACTTGGATTCACCTCTGAGGGCAATTTGTAGCTGGGAACGCACCTTGCTATGGGCCCCATCACAACCAATGACCATTTGCGACTTTACAATGTGTAACTGGCCGTCTTGGTCAAGCAGCTCGCTTTCAACATAGTCCTCTGTTTCGGTCAATCTCTCTAACCTTAACCCAAAATGGGATTCGATGTTCCGGTCGGCCTGGATGCGTGGCTTGAGCCAGGCTTCGAGAACTGCCTGTGAGCATCTTTGGTACGGTTCCCTTGGCATCGTGCCGTCATTCAGCTGCTGGATACGGTGCTGCCACCAGTCTGGGGAAGGAAGTTCCTTAATTGGATTAGCAGTTGATTGCATCACGGATAGAAAAAGAGGCTGAGCTACTCACCCACTTGGTTAGGAGCTCCCCTGGTTCAGAAAGCCCAGTACTGAAGTTGACATCAAAAGAGAAATGCTGCGGTACACCTGCATACGTATTAGTGCACCAGCTTTGGAGCTTCCGCGATGGTTTCGAACCAATCTGTCGCACAGAATCGGCAATGCCCAGCCGCCTGAAAAGTTCCATGCTTCGGCAATTAGTGATGTCCATTTTTGGCCATTCATTGGTGTCAGGGTTTCGCTCAGCCAACATGCACCGCACATTGTTAGCAGACAACTGCAAAGCAGTAATCAGGCCTGCTGGACCTCCACCAACTACTAAAACAGGGGTTTCATGCTTGATTGGAGCCTAGAGTCGTCAGCGTTGTCAATGCTGCAGATGCAAAGGAATTGGAGAAAATCACCATCTTCACGGAAAAAGTTATTTTTTTTCCAAACAAATGCAATCTTTTGCGCAAACGGAAAATGATTATTGCAAAAGTACGTTATGAATAGGGAACTTCCATGTTTCAAATGTACAGTAGCGGTGCGGGGTGTCTGCCGAAGAGGCGGGCACCGGCCGGGCGCCGGCCGGCCCCCGTCCATCCGATTCGGCCGACCACGCGCAGCTGTCATGAAGACGGAAAAGATGTTATGGAAAGCAACGCGCAGGTATTCCCACTTCTTCGGCTTACTCTAGGGGCAGTGAGTCAAATGGCGGTCCCGAGAATTTGGCTAGACAGCCGAATGCAGGTGTAGCAAATTACGTCATTGTATGTTAGTCCATCTATAGTTAGCGCAAGAGGAGGCTATATAAGGGGACCTCCCCAACCCTCCTCTCAACAATATGCCAATTTTCTTGCCACTTTGCAAGATCATCCACTTTGCTACAGCAGGCAAAGGACGGCTCGGGACGGTGCAAGACAATGGCCGACCAACAAAATGATATAAAATCTACGTTGACATTCAAATGATATGTTCCATGCTGAATATGACTGTCGATATTTAAAATGTGTTTCAAAAGACTTGTTCGTTATGAGCTGGGCGGCCAGACTCACTTCGGAGACCTCATTGGAACCGAGGGCCAGACGCACGTTGTTGAGAGGCTTAATGGGGATATCGCCAGCGGCTTCAGTCGAACGGCAAACGGAGCGGTCCGGGTGGACAAGGTACCTTCCCCACATGCAGTTAGCCTTCAGCCTGCTTACCGTCTGTTCAGTTACTCTGCCCGATCGCGGAAACACCCGCGATTATCTGCGTCGGCATCAATTACAAGACGCATGCAAAAGAATCCTCGGTAATTTTGAATTTACTGCACATGCTACGATCGAGAATGATGGCTGAAAGATGATTCCAATTTTGCAGCTGCCCATCCCAACCTATCCGGTCATCTTCATGAAATCGCCGAATGCGTTAGCGGGGCCAGACGATAATATTCCCATCCACCAGTCCGCACAATCCATGGTCGATTATGAGGGGGAACTTACTGTCACCACGTCGCGTGACGCGAAGAACTTGGCCGCTGACTACTCGCTTTCTGACTACGTCTTGGGCTACACGGTCGGCAACGATGTCTCCGCCAGGAACTTCCAGCTTCCAGAAGCCAGTGGAGGCCAGTTCTGTTACTGAAAATCATTTGATGGTTTTGCTCCCATCGGGCCATGCATATGCAGTACTAGCGAGATTCCGAACTCCCAGGCCTTAACACTGACGACACGAGTCAATGATGAGGTCAGACAGAATTCGACAACGGACGACATGATTTGGACTGTCAAGGATATTCTGAGACACCTCAGCCAGGGAACAACAGTCAAGGCAGGGAAGGTCATCATGACGGGAACGCCAAGTGGGGTTGGCTATTTTCGGAAGACCCTTCTCAACGATGGAGATGTTGTCGAGGTAGAAGTGAAGGGTATTGGTACACTCTTGAACGTCATGAGGTTTGAGAATTCGTCTCTATAGAATCATGTTTCAATGGATGCTTCTCATTGTTGAACTGCTAGCTTTACAGTCCCGGAAGTAACGGCCCACGGCTGCTGGTCGGTGACCGAGAGATGCCGTCCTGGACCGTGAGTGCCACGGCCCACAAGGAGCAGCTCGTAGTCGAAATTGATACAAAAGGGTGCTCTCATTTAACGTGCTTACACTGTTTATCATCCAAAGTCCTGACTCTATTTTGCCCTAACTACGCTCCAGACATGTCTCAACCTATTTGGACGCACCCGCATCCGGGACTTACGCAGATTTCGGCTTTCAAGCGATTTATCAGTTTCAGGTACACCCTGAAGCTGGAAACTTATGACGATATCCATGCTTGGACAGTGACAAATGTGACCGACTTCGCCGAATCGATTTGGATATTTTGCGGCATGCAGACTGCCACGCCACCGCAAAGCACTCTCGATGGTGCCGAAGGAATGTATCCCCCGCCACGATGGTTCCCAGGCGCCACCCTCAACTACACCGAGAACATGCTCCACGCCGGCTTGGCCCTGCATCCAGACTCTTTGGCAGTCACTAGCTGCTGTGAAGGGCTTGAAGAGACGGAGAGTCTAACATTTCGAGAGCTCGAGCTCAGAGTTGCCAAGTGGGCGAATGTGCTAAGAAGCATGGATGTTCGCGTTGGTGACCGGGTTGCAGGTAAGTTGTGCCAGATGAACTTCGCCGCCCTGGAGAAAGTGGCTGATTGGTTTTATATTGAAATATTGATGATGGCAGTTCAATGAGTGGATTCTTCACGAAGAGGGAAGGGAGGTGGGAGACGCCCCCTTCTTCCAATATACTACCGATGAAGAAGCTTTCCCCGTGACCCTCCCGTGACCTTTTTCTTTCTTGACCTCCTTCCTCG
>RKSS01001318.1:35398-62560 GCA_009829855.1 Neofusicoccum kwambonambiense
ATCGCCCTCCCGACCTTCTCGGAGCCGCGCCCGCCGTCGCGACGCCCTGAGCCGCGCCTCCTCCTTGAGCTGCGTCGAGCTGCCTCGAGTTTCGATGTTTCTCCGCCTCCGTCCGTCGCCTCCGTCCGCCGCCCGCTTCCCGTGATCTCGAACCTTTTTTTTTCCCCCCCTCCTTCGTTTACCTTAAAACGTTTCCCACGTGATTTTATCTTTATCTTAAGCTCTTCCCGTGAACCTTAATTACTTCCGCGATCCTCCTGACGTGACGTGCTCGCGCGTGATTCTATCTTCTCGCTACCAACTACCGCCGTCGTCGCCGACGTCTTCGCTACCTCCTCCATCTTTCTTATCTTCCTTCCTTCCTTCTCTTCTTTCTCCTTAAAATAGAATTACCGCTCCGTTAAGCGTCGATCCTCGAGCGTCGATCCTCGATCGTTACCCGTTATAAGGTTCTACTGGATGGAAACTCTATCGTCCGCTTCTGTCGTCCTCCGCTACCCTTCTACCCCTCTTTCCTCCTCCTCCTCCTCCTCCTCCTCCTCCTCCTCTTTAGTTACTACTAGAGCTCTCTTCTAATAGAAAAGATGTAGAATTAGAGCTGGGGAAGCCTTCGCCGATGCGGACGTAGGTAGCTAGGCTACCGCTCGTACGTATTAGTTGCTTTATATCGTAGGCGACGGCTGTGGAGTGTAATATCTGTTCTTTCTCTCTTCTCTCCTCTCTTTCCTCTCTTCTAGGTAGGTCTAGATTCTTAAGCAAACTTACCCGAGTAAACTTATAGCTTCTTTCCTTCTCTTACGTATATCCTCTCTTCTCTTCTCTTCTCTTTCTCCTATTATATAGTAAACGTAACTTTAGAGCTCTCTACGCGTTTATTATTGTCATACGTATACGTATAAGTTTATCTTTCTCATGTCGATCCCGCGTCGAGCCGATAGTGTCCTACTAAGTATAGCGCAGCTATTAGACGAGGTGAGACGGACGCCAGGCCTCGCCCTATAGCTGCTTCGGTCCGGCGATCTCCTAGAGCCGTCGGTCGCGTCTGCCGCGTCGCCGTCGCGGCGGCAAGGTGAGCGTATTTTAGCGCCTACGGGCGTGCTCTCCTCCTCTACGTCGGTATCGCGCCAAGCTAACGCTGCTCCTCCTACTCTACCTAATATTGCCCGGCTGCTCGGCGAGGTAAGACGGACGCCTAGCCTCGCTTTATAGTTACTTCGGTCCAACGATCTCCTAGAGCCGTCTGTCGCGTCGGCGCCGCGGCGGGGTAAGTATATTCCTACGCTTATATCTTAGTCATCACTTTTCTTACTATTTCTACTACTAATACTGCGTCTGCGAAGCAGACGCCCGCGAAGCCTCGTAACCGTCTCGCAGTGGAATGTAAATACACGTGATACCAACGTGACCAAAATTCAACATTTTACCAGCAATACTGACGAATTCGATGAACTGTGTCCTGGCTTTGCTCGCTGCAGGACTCCATGGCCGATCCAGAATTTTCGTAAAATTCGTTCCACCAAATCATTACCTAAGATCGGGTTGAAGGCCCGAAACACTAACATATTTAATTGGAATGAGAGGCCATTGCTGACGCACCTTTCGCCTCGGCAATACTTTTACTCTGCTTCCACCTTTGCTACAAGAATCCTAACAGGGCTGAAATGCAGGAAAACCGATGGTCAGGCCATATCGGTAGCCTGCTTTGCTCATTTTGACGCGTAAGCGCCAGTGGTGCCGTCCGACGTGGCTTGCAGGAGGCTGGTTCATTTTGCAAAATGTGAGAAGTCCGAATGATCGCAGGATGGCAGGTTGCGGATGCTACAAAACGTGGTGCACGGAGGCGAGGCTTGCTTATCGCAGGGCTTGATTGGGTGAGAGGCCCCCTGTAGACCCCTCCTCATGCCATCGTCCCTTGCTCTTAGGTGCGTTCCCCGCCGGTAACAGGCCACGTCGTATTTCAAAGCCTTCTAGGCAAACGTTTGCCTTTTCCTTGGCTCTTTTCTTCGTCCGTCCCTGTTTCTACATAACGCTAGACGATCAGGCGGATTCCAGTGAGCCTCTATAATGTATCGCATAGTATGATGCGTTTTCGTCCCAGTAAGCCAGTGAGTGAGTGCTTTACCATTAGAATATACAGGGGATGACGCGCCTCATTCTGCAGCTCTACTAGAGCAGCGACTCATTTTAATCCACATTATTCCCATCCGAAGTCGACCGCTAGACTACACTAATTCTTAGAATCTTTCTACCAACGATCTCGACCCCGAAGTTTAATGAACCTACATTTGATTTTGTATGAGTCCATCAATGATTTTGACGTTAAATCGTTGCTACAGTCAGGGTAAGCGCAGTAAGATTCATTGCGGCGTTGGTATACCGTATCCTAGAGCAACGGCGGTCCATATTGCCAAGAGATGCAAGGCGCGACGGGACGTCACCGCGATCACCACTGTCGAAGACCCTGTGGAGAAGCGGGCTGCAGCCAATGCGGTAAATATAGACGAACATAAAGGAAGCGCTCCACACACACCTCTTTGGAAGGCGCTAATTGGCCGCCTCAACCACAAGGCTGCTGCGCCGCCAGCTGCTGACTGCTTTCGGCGTCCATCATCGTTCCGGGTTAGCCCTCGGTTGTAGTAACGCCCCGCTACTACTAGACATATTTGCCCCGATAGAAAGAGAATGGCAAAGGGAATATAGAACTGCCATGTCGGGCTTAGACAGCATGCATGTATATAAACTACATCGACGCCTCTCCTTCGATACCGAGTAACAACAACCATTCGGTTCCCTCTGAGATCCTTCACCCAAAGTCCACATCCTGCTACACTTGATTGTCAATCCGCTCTCCTTCCCTGCAATCAGACCACTACCACGATGGGTTACACGAGCCACACTTGCATGGGCTGCAGCACATCCGGTCAGCTCACCACTGGGTAAAAAACCCCTTTCCTTTACGTATGCGTCTGTGTGCTCGTCGAGAAAATATATCACATGCTAACATAGGGCCTTACTTTCCATTTGTTGTAGGTCTTGTAACAACTGTGGTAATGCGACATTCAAATGCCCGAACTGCAACAACACAAACTATTGGAGCTGTAGTAGCTGCGGAGCGTACACGCACTGATGGATGCATCTTTTGGGGATTTCTTCTCTGAAATATGATCTTCTGTCAACCAGAATCTCCTTATTTTTCAGGCAGCACTTGTTATCCAGTTCACTCATTGCAATCTCTCGAAGATTCCACCGGAGAAGAGGAGGGCATCAATTTGCCACTGTTTATGCCCAATACCCTCGGATATCACTTCCTCGGATACACTCATTTCCTCGGTTATATCAGTTCAGACATATGTATTTAAGGACACTCATTTTCCTTCACTAAGAAGGACAGGCAGAAGTACACAGTCAGAAATTCAGTTCTTTCTTCTGACCTCACACAGTTCAGGGCCTGAGGCCCACCTCAGTTCGACATGTTGCCATGAAGCTGGAGCATTTGAGAGGCTAAAGGGCATAACGAGCCACTCGTACAGTCCCCAGCGAGTCCTAAAGGCAGTCTTCCATTCTTCTCCTTTTACAACGCGAAGCTTGTGAAATGCAGCAACAATATCCAGCTTAGTGTACACTGTAGCACGTGACAGCTTATCGAGAGTCTCGCGGAATAAGGGTAGTGGGTAGCGATTCTTTACTGTGATCTCGTTGAGTCCGCGGTAGTCAATACAAAAGGGTAGTCCTCCTCCTAGCTTGCGAGCAAAGAGAACTGGTGCTGCAGCGGGTGATGAGCTTGCTCGAATAAAGCCTTTAGAGAGGTTCTCTTCGAGAGTCCTTTTCAAGACAAGCAGCTCGCCATGAGACATGTTGTAGAGGGGGCCGAATGGCGGCTGTTTCTCCTTGCCCTCATCATCCTTCTGCAGTGGGATCTTGTGGTCATACTGGCGGTGAGGAGGTAGCTTATCGGATAACTCTTTGCTAAAGACCTCAAGGAACTCGTTATACTGCTTGGGAAGCTTGTTAAAAGGATTCGGCTTTGGTTTCTTCGATGGATTGAGCGCAATATCAATATCACGAAGTGATGCAGCGAAGATCTGGGCACGATCACCATTCCGTGGGTTATGACGCTTGCTAATGGCTAGCCTATTAATAGTAACTGCGCTGATACCGATGGGAGCTTCTGGCTGTATTAGCGCTGGTGCTGGGGTAGGCTCCTTAGGTTGGTTCCGCTGTATCAGCTTGTCTGGAGGTGCTTGATCATGAGGTACATTGTAAGTCGAGATAGTGAATCCACCATTGCATTGCTTGAGGCAGTTTTTACGGCAGTAGCGGGACTTGAATGTAGTAAGATCGTCTTCATGGTCCTGAAGGATGCCGTGCTTTCTTTGCCATGGCTTTCCTAAGATCACTGAGTACTGGTGGAGCTTCGAGACTACGTAGGCCGTGATAGTCTCGCGGTGGGCGCCGTCTGCAAGAGCAAGTTCGAAATAAGTGGTCTGGCTGATAGTATCGCCTTGTCCGTCGTATCCATTAGCGGCGAGCTTCTCTGGCATCTGGATAAGTGGTAAGTTGTAGCGTTGGACGAAAGGCATATCAACAAAGGCAAAGCCTTTACAGCCTGAGTCGGAGAGGGCGTGTGTTTGAAGATAGTTGTTGATAGTGCAAGGGAGTAGTAGGCAGGGTTCACATGAAGGAGCAGGTACGTCCAGCTGTAGACTTGCAAAGCCGATATTGATGCTTGTTGAACGGTGCGAGAAAGTAAGACGCCGCTGGTTTTCTTATTATTTCTACTGAGGTCCGCTATATACGTAGAGTGATCGGATTTACGGAAATACGCATAATTGGGGTAAATGAGATGTGTAGGGGTAAGTGTATGGTGCGGCAAAAAGTAAAGAAAGAACGCGTGTATAAGCAAAAAGCAAACAAAACACGTGATTACGGGCCAATGTGGTTGACAATACTTGTTGGTTTGCCTTCATGCTGAGGCTCCTGAGCGGGACTTTGCTCAGGGCTAGTTAGTTTTCCTCATTGCTGGTGGTGTGTTGATTCTCCTCTATACCAGTGGTGTTCAGCTTAATAAACGAGCCGTCATCGCGACGTTGAGCACACTGAGCTCTGCGATGGCCGGCGGCGCCGCAGTTGATGCATATACCAGTCTGGAGACGCTTCTGGTATTGATCCTGAGTAATGTGACGAGGCTTCGAGGGAACAGGACGTGTGCCGATTGCTGAGAGATCCATAGGCTCGCCGCCTGAAGTGGGCGCTGGAGCTGGGACCGGAGCTACTGGAGTCGACGTTGTAGGAATTGGTTGTGTGAGTGATGGCTGTGACGATGATTCTGATGGATATGCATAGCGAGTAGGGCGGCATTCAGCCCACAAGCGCTCGTTGTCAATCTGCTGAATGTGGCTTACCATCTGGTGAAAGGGCATAGCTCTAATCGTGGTTGCAACTGCGAAGAGGTCCCTCTTGAGCTCTTGTGAGAGTCCGTACTAAAACTTTGCCTTCCGGCCTTCTGGAGACATGCCGAGTTCGGTGCAGAGGCGCTGGTACTTTGCGGCGTATCAGCTGAAAGGCTTGTTGGTCTGCTTGAGCTCATAGAGTTCTCGAAGTGCCGTCTCACGACGATTGGGGTCACCAAACGCTTGTTCAAGTGACCATAAAAGGTCCTCAAAGTCTCCCGTAGTCGACAAAGGATCGCGAGGTGGGACATTGATAAGACCGCGTTCCTTGACGTATCCTCGTACTTGGGCACTTGCCTCGCCTTCAAGGCGTGACATGACGTACTGGAGACGGGCTTGAGGCGTAGGGAAACGGTCCTCATTTGCTGCGAGCTTGATGCGTACTGCTGTTCGCCAATTGAGGTACTCCTTCTTCTCACCCTTGAAGACTGGCACGCCAGGAAGCTTCTCACTGAGCTTTACTTTCTGTTGTGAGCTCTGACTCTGGCTCTTAGCGAAGCTGGTTCCTGGCCTCGCTGACAGTGGTACGTGGCTGAGTCCTCCAGCAGGTGTCTGCTGTCTCTTGTAGGCATCCAATTGTCCTCTCAGTGTTTCCTGCATTGTGTGTGCGCTGTTCAACTCGTTGGTGAGGGTGTTGATGCTGTTCTGAGCGGACTGGAGCCGAACCTCGAGGGTTGCCGCGTGTTCATGCTGTTCTCTTGACCAGGTGAGGATACGCTGGGCCTGATCGCTGCCCATGGTAACGTAATCGACGAGTGTCTGGGCGTCGGCGATGTTGACGGGATCGAGGCTGAGCCAGTCAAAGCCGAGGGTATTATTAGGTCCAAGCCGTCGTAATAGCGGGCCTAGCGGGTCATAGCAAGCTAAGGAGAGACTTCGGTTTTACTAGTCTGATCTTGAAAAGTCCGGCTGGTCCTCTCAAGCTCTCGACTGCTGTCGCTAAGCTGTTTGCTAATAATGTCCCGAATAATATCGTCTTCTCGAATAGCCGTTAGATTCTCTTGCCTAATATGCTTCGCGGTAACCCGGAAGAACGAGCTTTGATGGCCTGAGGTAAAGAAGCGTTGATAGTCAGTCTCGTGAAATATCGATTCTTCGTCCTCCTATAAGCTCTAAGTAACCCTACTTGGTCTACCCGCCCGGCGAGATCGCGCGCGATGGGTTGAATTGAAATGCTTTCTCAAGTGTAGCAAAGTGGATGATCTTGCAAGGTAGCAAGAAAATTGGCATATTGTTGAGAGGAGGGTTGGGGAGGTCCCCTTATATAGCCTCCTCTTGCGCTAACTATAGATGGACTAACATACAATGACGTAATTTGCTACAGGAAGATACAGGCAACGATCAGTGGGGAGTTGAGCCCCAGACATTTGCCGAACAGGATTCTTCAAGTGGTAGACATTCCTTACAATATCAGTGGGAAAAAGATGGAATCTCTAGTCCCAGACCTCGTTTCTGGTCAGCAGCCCAGCTGTGTAGAAGAGGCCGTTATGAATCCGGAGTGCCTCCAAGAATATCGACAGATCGAAAGGCATGATATGCTAGTTGACTCGAAATTCTAAGGCAGGCCGATCTCCTGGATGTGCATTGCGGGACTTTGGTCGGGTGAGAGTGTCGGGATGGGGATTGATTAGTTGACCATTGGGTAGCAATTTCGTACTCTTTTTTTATAGCCAAATTCGAGACCATCATTTTTAACTGCATTTCGAAATGCCTTGTGGTATCATGATTATACGAGTCTTATCTAAAGGACAGACTCTGTGTCGAGAAACTAGAGAGATATGCAGGGCTAAGTAGCAACAGGGCGACCTACGCACACATTGGCGCGACTTATCCACGCATTAGAATGTGCCCGAGTACTACTAAAAAGACAGGCCTGAAAAATATTGCGTTTAAGCAGTTATCTGTTTTCAAATAGACACGGTAGGCATACGAATTCGCTCATCCGCCCATGCATCAAATGCCTTGCTTGCCTCGCCCAGGCTGTCGTGGCCGAGCAGTTTCTTCTGATATCCTGCGTCTAGAAATGGGTATTCACTGGCTGTGAATTCCCCCTCGTACGCGGCCATCTCCAGGTCTCGATGCTCTTGCTCCGTATCATCCTCCATATGATAGAAATACCGGTTCGCCATCGCTCCCTTAACATTGACGGTCGTGCGTTGCTTCCGCAACCGCTCGAACAGTTTCAGTAGTGCCCCGATAGCATCACTCTCTCTATTTAGCCTTTCCCGCCACCAACTGGGTAACTTGTTCCACAGCCCAAGTAGATGACCCAGCACAGCACCGTCCTCGACTGCCATCGCCGCTCCTTGGGCTTGATAAGGCAGCGTTGGGTGGCACGCGTCGCCAAGAAGCATCGTCCGATTCTGTGCAGACCAGTTAGCTTTGATGCTTGAAGCCCGCGACAACGTACTTGAGTCCAGCTCTCAAGCTCTTCGTGATGCATGAGCTTCCATTTCAGAACCGTTGGGATTTGAGATATGATCTTACTCAAGCTGTCCGTGTTTCGTCAGCTAGGCCTCCAACTTCGGGTAGGAACTGCTTACACCGCGTCCCATCCGTGAAATGTGTCCCTCATTTCCCCGATATCGCCACTAGTAGTCCTTGCATCAGGGTCCATGTTGTCTGGTCGGAGGAGAACCAGATTGAACAGTTTTCCGCCTTGTACGGGATAGAAGACGGTGTGTTTTTGTGGTCCCAGCCAGTTTGTAACTCTGGGCTGCTTGTAGAGCTTCTCCACATCCGTGTCCTGTAACGCTTCCAGCTGCTGCAGTGATAGAGTTGCGCGATATGCAAGGTCTCCCGTTTCCGTTGGTGGTGAAGCGTGGCGGAGAACGCACTCTCGTGCTGATGACCAAATGCCTGATGGGAGCGGTATCAGCAGCTACCTTCGCTTGATCCACGATGAGATTCCTCGGTATACCGTCCGCGCCAACGATGACGTCCGCACTATGTTTTCCACCATTGCTCAATGTCACAGTGTTTCGGGTGGCGTCGATATCTTTGACCTCTGATCCGAAGATGAAGGTGGCTCCGAGGCGCCTTGCTTCCTTGTAGAGTATATCAATATAGGCGGGTCGATGTATAACCCTGTAGTAGTCTTAGATAAATTGGATCATAAAGGTAGGATAGGGTCAACAAACATCCAAGGCGCTCCCATTGTCTGTACGATTCGCTGGCCACATGGCATTGAGATCAGAAGCTTCCCATCGTCGTATCGCTTTAAGTCTATGGACTCAAGAGTTGTAGCCTGCTCCATGGCACTTTTCAACAACTCAAAAGCATTCAACACTCGAGCGGCGTTGGGAGGGATTTGGATTCCGGCGCCGACCTTTGTGCATTTAGCGTCTGTGCTGCAAATGTAATACCAGAATCTACCTCTGTAAGTCTGTCTGTCTTTTCCAACAGCACTGTTTCCAGCCCAGCGCGTCTGCAAGCGATTGCGCAGCATAAACCGCCTATTCCTGCACCGATAATGATGACTTTGGAGACGGATGACATGATGTGGAAGCAGGATGACAATGTCAATTGGTATTGGTGTTTTCTGAGTGCGTGAATCTTACATTCGGTTATCTGAGCTGCAAGAAGTATGTTTAAATGCTGGCTAGGTTCCATCGGCATTGATACCACGGCAATCGCGGCATACTGTTCGCCGTTCAATCAGACCCGTCCCGGGGCAAAGCATATCCCGCGCTCCGGTGGTCCGGCGTGACATGCTCTCCCGTGCAGCTTACCAGCTGCCCAGGTAGGCATCATGATGATATGAAGCAAGCTAGTACCGAATATGCCGTGTTGATAGGACCACAAGATCAGCCACCGATACTTCCGTGCCTCCGCTTGCATTCCTACATTCATCATCCCAAAACCCAGCCCCAATTACTAGACATTCAGAAAGGCAGACTTCCTGCGAACCTATCAAAGTAAACATCAATAATGAACAACAATACATCTCCGGCCATCGTACCTTGCAGTTCAATCAATGTGTTTAGTGTATTAGCAATTGCTATGTCTGCCTGCCCTCCCAATGGACTGGCAGATCCAGCGCTGCCAGTAGCTCCATTTGCCAACCTCTAGGCACACCGTTGCGAATGGCCTTTCGTAGTAGTTCAGGGCCGTCGGAATCGCTGCACGAAGTGAGTAGTGCAGTATCGCGGGACGATGAAGTATTGATAGGATCATCTCCGGCTTCAGCTACCGAGAGTTGAAGTATAAGATGTTGCAGCTAGCGCTCACATGATGTGATCTGGTGCGAGAGAGATACAAAAGTCGACTGAATGCTCATCTCTGCGATAGTAATGGTGTTACTCTTGATAGAAGCATTTCCGTTATCGAATGACCGCCACCCGCCTTAATAAATGTGCCTGCCATCCATGCGCGAGAAACGGGCTTTCCATGTGCGTTGCAGACCTGCCATATCTGCGTACCAACTGGCAGGTACTCAGGTTGGAAGCTCTCATTTTTTGCTACCCGGAATTCCTGCAGAGCGGAAACCGGTAGAATCGCGGTGATTAACGCGGGACGGCGCGCCGGTGTGATCGGCGTAGGACGACAGGACGGTGTACCGCGCCAAGACCGCGTAGGACCGCGATGGTGAGACCGAGCAGTGCGGGGGAGGCTAGATTATTGCGGGGGCGGATAGGGAGCGGACAAATTATCCGGGTTTCGTCGGCAAGAGGCTACTACGACCAGGACATCCATGCTTGTAGGCAACAAGGCTCGAGTGAAGCGAAAAAGCCGACTTCCATTTCATATACCTACGCAGGCGTGGCTGAATGAAGCAAGGATAGATACAGTCCACGGAAAACAAGGCAACGTATTCTCAAGCAGTGACTATTAATGGGACGTAACAGTGGCCACCCTAACCCCCTTACCGCAGTCTGGGCATTTCTTAAGTTCCTGGAGATCAAATGTCCGTTACGTTAATGCTTCCAGGTCATCTTCGGTAAATTCCATATATATACTACCTTTCTCTTCACTTTTAACGCCTCTGTATTTGTCTATACTCCAATTCCCCAGGGAAGTCACGGGAGGTTCCTGATGCTGTAACTAATCTTGGGGTGTCTCGGGCGGCGCGGTGTTCGTCGAATGCCGTGGTTTCCGTCAACGTTGGCCGTCGCCGCAATTTCCGGCCGCTCTGGTCTCCCTCACAATTACATCAACCTGGCACAAGATGATCTGTCTGGATCTCGACTCCTCACAGTCTTCTTTCGGATCTAGAGATTTGACACAGTCGCGCTTGTCTCACTTCTACAGAGCCAACTATAGTCATCCGACCCCTGCACGCTTACCCATCGATCATCATCGATACCGATGTCGTCAAAATCCTCGGCTTGCAAGGTCCGTGTTGTCAGGTTGGCACATGTGCACTACCAGCATCCCGACATGGAATGGGCCCTGGCCTTCTTGCAAGATTTCGGATTCGTGGACGAGCTTCGCGGAACTAATGAAGTTTACCTGAGAGGATACGGCATTCAGCCGTATGTTTACGTTGCGGAGAAGTCTCCTGATGCAAAAAGGCACTTCAAAGGGGGGTTTTGGGTTGTTGACAGCATTGCAGAGCTGGAGAAAGCAGCTTCACACCCGAGTGCTTCTCCAATCCGCGAAATCGATGCCCCTGGAGGAGGCAAGATTGTCACCATCGAGGACCCCAACGGCTTTCTAGTCGGATTCGTCTTCGGTCAAAACCTGCGACAATTTGGAGATAGCGACAGCGCGATTCAACTGGAGCAAACTCCACCCACTCCCAACACGGCGAATTCGAAGCTGAGGAAGGGCACGTACAGAAGGTTTGAGAAGGGCCCGAGCCCTGTCCACAAGCTTGGGCACTATGGCTTCATGCTTCCGCCGGCGAAGTATGATGAAACCAAGCAGTTCTACATGGACTTGATGAACATCATGCCGACCGATAGTGTGTTCGACCCTTCTACCGGGAAGGACAAGACTTGCTTCATGCATATCGATCTCAGAACCGACTTCACGGACCACCATGTTCGTCAGTTGTACTCCATTTCTTCTCTGGCTGACTTTCTGGGCAGAGCTTTTTCCTCGGCGTTGATACGCAAGCGGCAGCCGCCTACGTGCACCACTCCAGCTACGAGGTGAACGACTTCGACACGCAGACTTTGGGCCACGATTGGCTTCGATCCAAGGGATGGACAAACTGTTGGGGGGTTGGCAGACACGTCCTTGGGAGTCAAATCTTCGACTATTGGTAGGAATGAAGACGCGCACACCAGGGTACTGAGCCCACTGACCTGTATGGTAGGTTCGACGGCTCCGGTAACATCGTCGAGCACTACACGGACGGGGACCTGGTGAACGGAGACACGCCTCCTCACCGAGAGCCGGCCTCGCCAGACTCGCTCCACATATGGGGTCCGAATATTCCTCTGGCTTTTGTCACCGGAAAGGTGGAGGACTCTGGCAAGCCTCTGGGACCTCCACCCGTTCCTCTCGAAGCCTAAGCTACCGATGAGGATTCTCACCTCGGAGGGATTATCAAGAGGCAAGCTTCGTTTACGTGATCTGGAGCACAATGAACAAGCGGGCGGGAATGGATCCTTACGTGTCATGTATTGCGCTAGTTTCGCTAAAATCAAACCCAAGACTATTCGACCTCGGCTAATGAGTGAGGTTCTTGTGTTCAAGTTGGTCGCAATCAAGATCAGCTCCACTGTAGCTCTTTGACAGGTTGACGTGAAGTGCGAGGGCCTGCGGGTGCCTTCATCGTATGCTATACGGAGTAGAAGCAGAAAAGAACTGTATGAGAGGGGGAGCAAAACAAAACGGCTGAGACACGGCCAATGGGAAGCTGCGGTTGCGTTCTCCGCTCTAACCTCCGCAGTTCTCCGCATTTAACAGCGCCACCCGCAAGCAAAGTGCAGACCACGTTCCGCAGTCCCCACCTCGACATGGACGTCCACCCAGGCCAGGCAGGCAGGGCATGCCACGAATGCAACCGAAAGAAAACAAAATGTGACATGAAGCGACCGGGCTGCGGCCTCTGCACTCGCACTGATGCGCCCTGTACATATCCCTCAAAGCGAAAGGCTCCGTCGTCACGCCCTGCTTCCGTCTCTAAGACGCAAAGATTTGACGACAACGTGCGCCGTCTCCTTGAGTTGCTGAGCGCGAATCCTCAACTAGCTACCTATCTGACGGACAAAGCGGCGCACGACAACGAAGACACCTCGACTGCGCATATCTCGCGCGATGCCAGCGTCGACTGCCAGCCGGACAGCGCAACGATAGGGGAAACGCGTTGGGAGACCTCCGCGAACGCCGATCCTCAATGCCCAAGCCCCACGCCAAACTGCAACACCTCTTACAGTACCGCCATGCACCTCATCGATCTCTTCTTCGAGCGCATTCAGCCTTGGCTGCCCCTCCTGCAAAAGCCGAGATTCCAAAAGTACTATTCCGAAAAGCTGCGCGACGGAACAGATTGCTTGGATGACCTGCCCATCGATGAAGCCCTCTTGTTATCTTCTCTATTCGCGTTAGCAGCTCGTTTCTCTTCCCTCGGCTCGCTGGCAAACGTCCCTGCTGCGCGTCGAGGAGATCGATATGCTGCGCTGTCGAAGAAGCTCTACAGTGACTGCCGCACCTGCGGCTTGGGCACATTGGCGTACCTCCAGGGCTGCATTCTCCTCGCTTTCTACTCCTACTGCTCTGGCCTGAGCCAACAGGGCTGGATCCTTGTCGGTGTCTGCGTTCGGGTTGCCTACGACCTTGGCCTGTCGGATCTAGACGGTCCCGACTCCCAGATGCCGAGTCGAAGCTGGGTGCAGCAGGAGGAGCTGCGCCGTGCGTGGTGGCTCGTTTGGGAGCTGGACACATTCGGTTCGTCCGTAACGCAGCGACCGTACGCTGTGGACCGACGCCGCATCACTGTCCTCCTGCCCGTGTCGGACGAAGCCTGGTTTTCTGAAACGGAGACCCCGTCGTCCCTTCTCATAACCCGGTACGGCCATTCGTGGAAATCTCTGGTCGGTAGCGAGAACCAAGATGCAAGGGCCTGGTTTCTCGTCGCAAATCACCTTTTGTCCTTGGCTCTCGACAGCCTACAGCAGGAAGACGGGATTTCAGCAGACGAGAAACTCGCATTAGAGAACGACATAACGTGCTTGAAGTTCTCGCTCCCAGGAACTTTCTCTCTTGAAGACAACTGTCTAGGTTTTGAGCCGTCTTGCTACGCTCAAAGTAATTGGGTCATCGGCACGCATCTCTTGCTTGAAGGAACAGCCTCATTCGCGCAAAATATCGGCAAGGGCCTGCGAAGTGCTACCGGCGGGCCTGACTCACGGCACAGAACGGTACAGTTAGAGGCGTCGAAGCTGTCGCAGATTGCTCGCTGTTGGTCGCCAAACTACGTAGCCCTTGCGCACCCATTTTGGGTCTTCGCGCTTTTGCCTATTCATCTACAAGGCAGCGAAAGCCCAACTACGCCGTCCATTCACTCAAAAGATCTAATAAGTATACTACTGGGCCGGTTTGCCCGGAGTTGGTCCTTATGCTCTGAAGCGCTGCGTACGTTCTCTAGGTTCAAAAACACTGCCACACAAAGCTTACAAGCGCTTAGGCATCTGCGATATCCTTGCCAATGTGGGTGAAATATCCCCACAAAACCTCGAACTCGTCCGACGATATCCGATATTCTTCCCGAAAGCGCTCTTCAACAGGGATATCATGCCTTCACTAGCCACTCCTCCCCAGCAAAACCAGGAGATTTCCTCACCAGGCATGTCTCAGTTCCCTGATATTACACATGATTTTCTCCAGACTACAAGTGGAACATCGGCAGCCAGCGGTGCCCAAGACTCGACAGCAATAGGTGCAATTCCCGCTCTGGGGCATGATGCCACTGATTTTGCTTTCCAATTTGAGTCAAACCATGGTGCTGTAGGTCTCGATCTCCTTCAGGTTTCTCATGACTCTATGGAATGTGGAATCTTCACGTAGCTTGGATAAAATCAACAAAGTCGCGTGGCGTGGGCAGGAGTGGTTCTGATGGCATTGGTGATGAGTGACGACGAAGAAGCGGAGTATACATTGCTGGACTTAAATACCGGGTGGGTGCGTGTACACCGTTCTGCAAGACCTGAACAATCCCGTTCCGACATCTCCCCCATGGGGCCATTACCCAGCTACGACTAGCCGAGACGCTACTTAAGAATAATTTTGCATTCACTACCAACTGGTGAGATGACAAAGAACTCTCTTGGCTTCATCGTTGACTCAATCGTGACGGGGGCCAATCTTGCTGTCGGAAACGTTCTAAAGAAGAAAGCCGCGGCGAACCTCAACTCCATCAGCGCAAAGTGAATGCCGAGACAGCTTCTAGGCCCCCAGCCAAACGGACTTTACACCAACTTTTGTGTGTCCGTCAGCATCTTATCTGGCATCCAGTGGCTGATGTCGAATCTGTGCACGATTTGGTCAGCCAATGCGGCCGTTGCCCTGGATGTGACACTCACTCCTCTGGGTTCGTCCAGATCTTGGGGTCACGATGCAGGGTCCAAGATTGCGTGCTAGCTGTTTTACCTTCAGGCACGTAAGTCCTGCCGTCACTGAGCGTCGCGTCTCCCCTGGGAGGTGTGCGTGGAAGGCCTGCTGGTGCGGCTCCGTATAGTCGCATCGTCTCCTTGATTGCTGCATTCAGAATCGGAAGCATTTCCAGGTCTTGATCGCTTAATTCGTCGGCCGGAAGATTATTCTTGAGCTCTATGACGAGTGCTTCTTGAAGATCGGGGCGGCACAAAATGAGCCAGACAAGATATGTCAGGCTGTTGGCAGTCGTGCCAGACCCAGGGACGATAAGTCCCGCCGCTTCGTTGATCAAAAGTTTCTCCGAGACTCGGCTTCCCTCCCGCTCCGCCTCAGCAACAATGAGCGTGAAAACGTTGCTGTGAGAGCCAACCCTCCGAGTGCTCGCGACAGCCTGGCGTGCGTACTCTCGGTTTTTTTTCCCGAGCATACCAGAAGCCCCGCCACTTTTCTCCTGGGATCAGCGGCCCCAGGGCTCGGAGGACTGGGAACTCAGCCGTGATAGCACCGACAACATTCATCTCTTGAGAGTTCTGACGTAGACGTTCTTCTGCAGAGCCACCGAATCAGCTCGCTCCAAGCGAAAGTTTCTGCTGCTCGGCGAATATTTAGGTGCCCATCAAGCCGCAAAGGCTTATCTACTTACCTTGCCTGCGTCGAGAAGTCGAAAAGACTCTCCGAGCACCATCCTTGAGCTTGCATCCGCCGCAAACAGCACCCACCACTTGCGGACGTCCACTTCGCTATTGCCATCGGAGGCATCTTGGCTTGTTTTCAGCATTGCGCGCTTTACCAACTTTCTTACTTCGTCTTCCCAGTTCCTGCGGATCTCAGACTTACTGAATGCCCTTGCAAATAGCTTTCTCCTCGCTCCATGCAACGTCGGATCCCCAAGGCAGAATTCATTGTGGACTTTCGGGTCCACGTCCAGATCCGAGAGCCTGGCGTACCAATCGCTCTTGAACCAGCCGTTTCCATGTCCATGGATGATTTTGAAGTCTTGTGGGTTGGCACAGGAGATTTCGTTGGGAGTAATGCGGACTATACTACCATATCGCTCATGCAGAGAATGAACAAAATTGATCCGGCGCCCAGTCACTGCAGAGCATCGAAGGGGAATGCCGGTAAACAGTGTATACCATGGGCCGGGTACCTTGCGGAATGGTCCGGTAACGGCACGATGCAAGTGCTAGAATCGCTTAGTTTACGGTGTGAGGCAATGAGAGGCTGGAAGAGTTTGGGGTGTATGTGAAAGTATCATACATGTGCTAGCCAAAGAATGGCTGTCGAGAAGAGAACAAGTGTAATGCTCATTTTTTTCGTTTTCTTATCCGAGAAGATAGTTTTGTGGGAGAGACATCCTGAAAAAATCGAAGGCTCTTATATACAACAATGAAAAACTCTGCCAAGTTCTTCCAAGACACAGTTCTTAGACCTAGATATTCACTAAGACATGATACGTGTCGTAAGGCGCACTGCGGAATGCCGAGTACCCATCATTTCGTGTCCTCAACCTTGGAGTCGGCAAGCGGTTACTGTTCGAGGCGCTTCCATTTTTGGTCACTTGTATTGCTTCTTGGTTCCGATTGGCTCCTTCTTCATGAATGTAAGCGGGGAAGCGGCAAGCATGATTTGTGGAGCGCTGTGGAGACAATGGCTCTATCGCTGAATGGTGCGGACGTAAGCATCTAATAGCCAGGAAGGGAGCTGCCGGCGGAATTTCCAGCATCACCGACTGGCTCTTCTAATTGAGACAGGCCTCCACTATCTAGACCGTCAAAGTTCGGATTCTCGGGGATGGTTCAAAGTTCGGACCCTCGGGGCTGGTTGATACCGAGTTGGTCCACACATGTAGCAACGGAGCTCTGCTCGGGGTGTTCAAAGAAGCGAGTCCGAACCCATGTGCTTATCTTTTCAAGGGTAAACGTGGCACAAATCGGAGAGCCTATAGAATGAATCCTATAATAGCCTAGAAACGAACTTTCGCTGCTACTCAGTCCTGTTCCTCTCCTCCCTCCGCCCTTTCTCGGCCATGACTTTCACCGGAGGATGCCCACGTGGCAAGTTGAAATACTCGGTTGAAGAAGAGCCAACCACGGCTGTAAGTTAATTTGCATTTGCCGAAAGCGCACAAGAGCCCGAATACCTCTCGTCTCGTTCTGTAGGCTAACAGGATCATCTCCTAAGGCACTTTGCTACTGTGCTTCCTGCCGGCGCAGCACGAGCTCGACTGGCACGAGCTCACTCGTTGTCAACATTAAAGGTTTCAAGTCAAGCGGCGAACCAACGGTCTTCATCCGGCAGGGAGACTTTGGACAGGATGTTCATAACCATTTTTGTGGATGGTGCGGAACGACTTATTGGACAACCAGCATAGGCTTGGAAAGCGGCGGTGTTATGTTGATTCGCAGCGGCACCCTTGACCATCTGGGCCTGAATGAGAAGCACAAACCCACAGCCGAACTTTATTGCCGAGACAAGTACAAGTGGCTGCCTGACATTCCCGGTGCTCAGCAGTTCAACACCTCAATATGAACTTTCGCCAAATTTGACGTAGCTGTATACACAACATGCGAGGTTTTCCCGCTAGGGATCTAGTTTTTTTGTACCCTTGAACTGTGACTTTAGCACTCTGCCTCACCGTGATTCCGAAGAAGACCGTATCTTGGGCAACTCCGAGCAAGGTGGCCTTTTCTATCCCCGTCACGGCAGATTCGCAGACGACCAAGAAGATTGGACATACGTGGAGCTTTTCACGGGCAATGCGGCCATCGTGTATGCGAGCCTCAATGTTCCAGATAGCCAGAGATACAATGTGGCAGAGGTCGTGTGCAAAGGAACACTTCTCACAATTCCCTTTCGTGGATGGCGTTGGCTTGGAGTGATTTATTGCGAGGCGCGTGGAATGTAACCAAGGGCGTGCTCGTTGATGCCATGCGCACTTGGGACGGATCGAAGAATACGTAAGTGAACCTTACCATCAAGATAGGAAATCAACTGGCTGGCAGTTCGAAGATTGCAAATTTCTATTCAGAATCTTCCCATTGGCAAATGTGGCGTCTACGAGGATACTTGTTGTAGACACGCTCTACGTGCCCGGAGAAAGCATAGACCTGGAAGTGGCGCTTGACGGAGGGTCGCAAGGTGCTGGCCTAGTTCTACTGAAAGCAAGGTAGAAGTAGCAGTTGGGGGCTCTAGAGTCGTTAGCAAGGCATGTCATCCTCGCACTCGGATATGACCGGTGTTGATCAGCATCGTGAGGTTGAAGGTTTCCGCCGGCGGCTTGAGACCGGCCTCCCCCGCCGTAAGCGGAAAGGCCCCAAGCCACCCGGGATAAAACCCACAGGCTCGGCGAAAAACCCGCAGATTAGCGCTTCCGGTTGGCCAGTGCGCTGCTGCGAGTATGTATTGTTAGTCGGGATTTGACCCATCGAGCTTCTTTCCACATCACCACCCCGGATCTCACACAGGAGATGGCTAGTTCTACGTCCGAATTGAAAAACTTTTGCCTTTCGTGTAATAAATCGTTTTCAACGAGCAGCCACCTGCTCCGACACGCCGCCACACGTACGTTAAACCCCATCTGGTAGACAACACAGCTAACTAGTCCCCGCGTAGATACCGGCCAACGCAGGAGAGAATGTCCGTTTTGCGGGAGGACTTTCTCACGCGTGTAGGAATCACAGCATCTCCATACGCACAGACGCTGACGGCTTCCAGTGACGTGGTCCGCCGCCACATCCGCAACTGCGCGCCAGGCGACGAGCATAACGTTGTCTTGCCGACAGCAAAGCGTGGCAAGAGACGCAGTGCCTGTGAGAAATGCAGACAGATGAAAATGTCATGCGACACCCGACACCCTTGCAGCCGCTGTGCGCAGCAAGGGAGGTTGTGTTCATACCGCCATCTTGTCGCGTCCTCGGCTGAGAATCCACAAAGCTGCCCAGAGGACGCAGATGCTGCCCGTCACAGCACCAGGCAGCCCTTTGCGGCCCCAAACTTTCTTCTGAGATTTACTGATCCATCAAACACCCATAACTCAACAGCAGTCATGGAAGATTGCTTTGCGAAGGACCAATTCCGGCAACCTGACCTGGCTGCACACTTGAGATGGGAGCCGGAGAACCTCACTGCCGGGTTCCACATGTCCGAGCCATGGTCGTTTGACATTCTGGATTTCTGGCTAGACGCGGGTGACCAGTACCAGCATCCAACCAATCGCGACGGAATGGATGTTCGCGCTGGAGAGATGGTGTCCGAGCTCGCCAAAACACATCAAGCTGTGTCCAACCCAGGTGACTTCGACTGGCAGCTCGCTGCAAACGTATTTACCGTCGACAATTTGCGGACCTTCGCCGGGCAGTACTTTCGTTACGTGCATCCATACAATCCTGTGATGCACCCCTCTGCTTTCAGTTTTTACAGTTCCCACACCTGTTTGCTCCTGGCCGTTTTCCTTTTCGGATCGATATTCTCGCCCCCCGACGATTCGGCAATCTCAGCAACATGTTTCTTTGATCTTGCGGAGGAGTACGTCTTCAGCCACGCCATCTTCACGCATGGCATCTGGGAACACGCGCAGGGGGATTTGCAGAGAATGATATCGAGGGCTGAGATCGACATCCTCCAAGCGGCACAAATCATTCACACTCTGCAGGGTGCGAGGAACCACCGCGAGACACGACGCCGGATAAGGGTGCTCCGACACCCACAACTTATTGCAGCGGTGCGCCAGTATGGATTGCTGCGCTTTAAGCGTTCCAGCCACGTCTGTAACTCCGATGAATACCTCAGGGATGAGGGCATTTTGAGGTGAGAGTGTTGCCCTACCCCTGCGAGAACCCTGTGACCTCATGGCGCAATGCAGATTAGCTACCTGGACTTTCATCCTGGACGTGTTTCACATGGCCTTCCTGAACAACACGCCCCACATAACCCCATTAGAGCTAACTTGTGATCTGCCTGACCTGGACAAATTCCTGGCCGGAGAAGTTTCGCATGGTACAGATCTGTTGCCACCTACGAATGACAAAGGGTGCCACCATCTGTCGCTGTCAGATATCGTCTCGTCACTTTTCCAGGATTCCTGGCCTGGAGCACACGATCCAATGTACGGCTCTACGTCGTCAATCCACCTACTCGTCACTGCATTCGGTGAGGGCTCATTGTATGTTCAAAGCCAAATTCACTTCTGACAGTCACGCTTAATTTCAGGACTGCTTTCCATAGCTACAACGATACGAAAAGCCGGCCTGGCGAACGTTGCTGGTGAGGCACTTCTCCGTGCTACAGACAGGTGGAAGGATATATGGGATGTGGTGGCGGACAAGGAAGGGGTCGAGCCATGCCGGCGCGATGGGTTTGTAAGACCTATCACGGAACTATTGTGGTTGACGAGGACGATTATCCAGGCGGCGCGCTCTGGGGACACGAACTGCTTGTACATGCAGAACATAGCGACAGATTCACTTAAGGAGCTAAATGACTTCATGCGTATGCATATGCATAAGCACAAAGGTCTGTAACTGCTCTTGAATACATAATTCATCCTTTGGCGCAGCGTATGAGCCACCTCGAGCTCTTCTCAAGGTACAGAAGTACGCAGTAAGCACCTTTGGTAATCTGATCTATGAACTTTCCCCACTAGCATACATAGGCCACTGCGACAAGGACGACTACGCGCGTATGATGCTATCTATCAGCATTGAATGCGCAGTAAACTCCTCATCATGGTGCCTCCTTCCAACCAACTGTACCGCTATAGGCAAGTCTGAATACTCCTCTGGGCCACTATACAGCTTGTATACAGCTTCATCTGCACCTCCGTGCCTTGCACCCTGATCCTTCGAATCGCCTGGTCCTACCTTGCCCACCGGGATAATGCATGCGGGATAGTCCAAAACATTCCACAGCACAGTGTACGATAGAGCAGTCCACGTGTCCGCCGGTATTGCCGTGTGCGGTGCAGGCGGCATGAGGATAACGTCTAGCCTATGCTGGCGCCAAAGCTCTGCATACCGCGCCGCTATCAGGAACCTTGAGACGTTGGCTCGCATCAAATCTTCGATTGTGATAGGCGAGCGGCGGCTTCCGTCACTGTTGAGAATAATGCCCATCTTCAAGACTGACGGCACAATCGGTTCGCTAGTCGACTCGATAAGCTCGAGGAGGTACTAAACGAAAGTCAATTCCACTTGTCGCGTAGGAGATAGAAGTAGCCAGAGCACATACCTGTCCACCATCGATACCAAACATGGTATACGCAAGATCGAGGGCTTTGGAAACATCGGGCAGTACAATGGGAACGATTGTGTGACCCGCTTTCTCCAGTTTTTCCATGCTCTCGCGCAGACCGCGTCGCACAGGCGGAGAGGGCGTGAAGGCCCCGTCATCTACGACGTACCCAATCCGTAGCGTGTGTCCCGGCGGCGTGAAATCTTTGTCCGTCCAGGGCAGACCCACCGCCGTGAAATCGTACGCAGTCGGATGCGCTGCCATGATTGTGCGCAGAAAGAACTGGCATGAGCGCAGAGTTGTTGCCATAGGGCCTGCGGTAGGTTCCATCCCCACCATGCCGTCCGGGACCGGGTTTCTCTGCCCAGCGAATGGAACAATGAAGGCGCTTGGGCGGATGCCGTAGATGCCGCAGGCGGCGGACGGCATGCGGATGCTCCCCGCCATGTCGGTTCCCACGCCGAGGATCGACCCGCGCAGAGCGATCAACGCCGCTTCGCCGCCGGTAGACCCGGCGACCGTAAAGGAAAGGCGGTGCGGATTAGCGGTGCGGCCGAAGACGTTGTTTTCGGTGTCGCAAGTCTGTAATGTCTGAGGCACATTCGTTTTGCAGTAAACGATGGCTCCCAGATCGCGGAGTAGGGACACTAGAGGTGCGTCTTGCTGGGCCGGGTCGTTCACGAAGCATGCTAAGCCTATGGTGGCATCTTGACCCCGTACGTAGAATGAGTCTTTGAGGGATATAGGCAGCCCGTGAAATGGACGGAGAGGTTTTTTTGGATGTTTGAGTCGTTCCGTGTCCAGGGCCTTGGCTTCCCGGATAGCCTCGCCGAAAAAGATCTCCGTCAAACAATTGGTCTACCCCAACGTGAGTCTAATGAATACCATTTTGGTCATGGCGTGTGTTACCAGCTGGTGTGCAATAGCAGCACGTTTGCAGAACGCGACAGTGACCGCCTCCGCTGTATACGTGCCCTTGACTAGTTCTTCTACCAAGCTGACGGCATCGTAGTCAGATGTGATACGGCTCTCCTCCGGTGACAAGATGCCGCATGAGATGGGGACTTCGGTGACGTTTCTGTCCTTTGATTGGTCGTAGAATTCGAGTTTCCAGGCCTGTGGTATAGCTTCGTCCCTTCTTTCCTTTTTCGACTGGCAGATGGCTTGCCATTTTCCGCTGTCCGACATGATCAAAGAAGGCGAAGGAACTATGGCTCCTTTGGTAGCAGGCTACTGGTGCAGTGAATTACAGTAGGATACCTGCCGATGTCAGAGATATCTCGAGGTTTAATATAGCCTGCGAGCCAAGGAAAGTATCTGACGCAAGCGCGCAAACGTCGGCCTCCGAACACGCCAAGGATTTCCAGCGAGGCGCTGGCCGAACAGCCTGATGTGGATTACGAGAATTTGCGGAAACAGCCGGACACAAGGGGTGGATGGCTGCTTTAGTGTGGCTCATCATTCGTCGAGGTGGGTTTACTTCCGGCAACGTCAAGAAACCAAGTCGCTGGTGCATTCGTGCACTCACGAAGGTGTAAAGCCCATTGGCTACTCTTGACACTTTTTTTTCCTAAGTGGGGACTAACAGTAGCTCTGTACGGTATTGTGAAACATACGACATGATTAGAGGGCCAGGGTGCGGACAAGCATAGGAAGATGGGTTTTCTACCGAGCCTGGAGCCGCCCGCGACCTTCCCGACATCCGAGCCGACCTTATTGGGAAAACTGACTAGTATGACCATTTATAATTTAAAAGTCTCAGCGTCACAGTCTTCTAGTACGTCTTGATCGTTGTATCGCTGACGCGGGGCGGGTTCAGTACCGTGTCGTGAGAAGGGTTATTCTGTGTTCTTGTGCTTAAGCTTTGACAATGCAAAATCTCAAACTCTAAATGGGGCTATCATCAGACGGAGGAATGTCACAGCGAAGCTTTGAGTCAAGCATTGACTTTCTGACCAATCTGGTGGATTAGCGCCGTATATTTCCCGGCCGTCTGACGTGATTCGGCAGCTGCATCTTTCGGGAACGCCGCGACCAGCATGACTGGGCTATCGATGGTAATTGGTAATGTTGCTGGAGTACGACTAGCTCTCACTGAGCACTGGCACGTACAACAACTATTCATCAGGCCTGCTAGGGACACTACGTGGTGCTATTGTCAATTGGAATACATTGTCAATGCTAGTGGCTGAGAGTGAAATATAAATAAATAAATAAATAAATTCATTTTCTTCCCGATTTAGCTCCCTTATGTAACGGCGGGCCTCTGCCTCTAAGGATCCAAACACCAAAGAGGGTGGTAAGCCGTATTGGGGGTTTACCTTGAGTGGGTACAAGAGAGAGTGAGTGAGAACGGAGTGACGAATACACGTAGCTGAGCACTGCGTGCGAAGGCCGTATTACTAATAATGTCGAATTGTTATTGGAAGTTGACCACGAAGGGTCAAATACTAGCTAAGGAGTGAAGCTATATATACTATAGGAAAGCTATAACAATCTGAGGATAATAGTGGATAGTTGTAATCCCTTATTATCCTGGTGGTTTGGATAGTTGCTATCCCTCATTATCCTGCGGGTCTTAGTAGGGCGCACGTGTTAAGTCACGTGGTAGCCTCGTGACCTCGGATCCTATGCCTTCCGACTTCTCGACGTTCGTCGGGCTAATCCATAATCCCAACTGTGGAGGCTGCGCCGTAACACTATCCTCCCCCTTAAGGATCTTCGGCCCGAAGATTTTTCCGTTCGTCTATATCTTTTATTCCTTCTTTCTCCTCTTTCCTTCCTAGTAAGCCTTTCGTCATGCCGCCAAAGCGCAAGCGTACTGAACAAATTCTTCTAGGGGAGCGTGTTGATCGCGAGGGTTGCACGATGCCTGTCCCTTGTTCTTCCTGCCTTCTTCTTTCTACCCAGGGCGAGGCGGTAGAGTATCGTATGGACCTAAGGAGTTCGTCTCGCTGTGGGGAGTGCGCTCGTCGGGGTAAGACAGCTTGTGATGGCGGTGGCCTAGATTTAGCCGATTGTGAGTCTTTTCTGTCTTGTCTTTGGAGCTTATTAACATTCTTCAGTTGCCCGGCTAGATCGCGCCCGCGCTCGGGTTCGTGCCGAGCGGGAGGAGGCTCGCAAGGCCATGCGGGCCGTAATAGCTCGCCTTTCTCGCCTAGAGCAATAGGAGGATTTATTGGAGCGTCGGGCTCATCTAATGTTGTCCAAGAAGGTTGAGACTGTAGAGGAATTGGAGGAGGTCGATCGTCTAGAGTTCTCCGGGTCCGGCGTTGACCCTAAGGGTTCGGAGGGTCCGTCTGCGTCAAAACGGCCACGTTACGAGGCTGTGGGTCCTGCTGTGCCGCAGTCGGCTGAGTCTGCCGCGTCTGCCGGCGAGCCCGTGACTGGTATGAGGTCTCCTCATTCTCCTGAGCCGGTAGATTCCGCTCGTCTGTCGCCCTTTGCGTTAGACCCGGCGGTTCTTAAGGGTTTTCCGTCCTTCTCGTTCGAGGGCGGCCTCGTTTTCGCGGGAGGTCAGGGTTCTGGCGATGAAACTCTGTAACGAGGTCTGGATGTATATCGTTCCTTGGTATCCACTAGTTATCCTCGTTCCCGTATCCTTCCCATTTAACCAGATATTTAAGCTGATGGCCGAACCGTTTACAGTCTAGGATTTTCTCTACTGGGTACTATAGTTCTTCGGCGTCCGGGTTTTCTAGTATAATTTCTTCTTAAGTGTCTAGGATAGTTACGTTTTCGGGTGCTAGTTCGAGTAGCGATACGTAGAAGGTAGAGTTCATCCGTATATTTGACAATTTAAGTCGATAGGTAACTTCTCCGAGTTTTTCTACAATTTCGAATAGGCTAATTTTCTTAAAATCCAATTTGTCGTTTAGCCGTTTAGTCTTGATATTTTTTCTAAGGAGATAGACCTTATCCCCCCTCTTAAGGTTCGGTGCCGCCTAGTACCATCTATTATAGTACTTAGATATTATAATTCGCACATATTCTAGGTCGAGACTAATAGCTTTATATAGCTCTTTTAGCTGCTCGGCTTTAAGAATACTACGTTGTGCTAGCTTTCGGCTCGGAATTATTTCTCTATAGGCCTCTAGTTTAAACCCGTAGTTGGCGAAGAACGGTAATTCGTTGGTGGATTCTTGCTTAGCGCTGTTGTATGCGAATTGGGCCATGGGTAGTAGTTCGGCCCAGTTCTCCTAGAGGTAGTTGATATAATAGCGGAGGTATTATTCAAGAGTCCGGTTTATTTGTTCTATTTAACCGTCGGTTTGGGCGTAAGCTATAGTAGCGAGCTTGTGCTTAGTTCCTAGCTGGCGCATTACTGTTTACTAGAACTCTAAGGCCATGAGCTTATCTCTATCTAACACTATTTCTTCTAGTATTCCGTAATCTACGAAGATAGTTTAGAGGAACGTATAGGCAAGCTATTCTGCGTTTAATGCCTCGAGGTAGGGTAGGAAGTATGCGTACTTCGTGAGTCGGTCGACGAAGACGAGAATCGAGTCGTATACGACTCCTATAAGAGGATCCTTAGACTTGGGCAACTTAGTAACGAAATCTAACGTGATGGATTACCATAGTTGCTTTAGTACTTTAAGCGGCTATAAGTAACCGTAAGGTGTATATATCGCGGCCTTGCTTCTAATGCAAAGATCGCACTATAAGACTACTTGCTATACTATCCTTCTTAGCCTGGGGAAGTAGTAGTTCCTCGTAATTCTTTCTATAGTCCTATCGATGCCCTAATATCTATATACTAGGGCTTCGTAGATATCTTTAACTAGTGCTTCTCGTAGCCGTGTTAGTATATAGATAAGTCCTTTGAAGAGAAGCGTTCCTTCTCTATCTTAAGCGATACGCGGGTTATCCTTAAGCGCTAAAAGTTCCTACGCGAAGGAGTCCTATACGTATACCTCTTAGATCTTCTAGTGCTATAGGTTTGGCTCGATACGGAGCATTAGCGATGTCTATCTGGTAAGGGTGAGCGATCTATCGCTATCCGCTGCAAACATTACGGGGTGCGGCTCGGTTCTTCCTTCTATATAATCCACTCTTCTACTAAGCGCGTTAGCTGCGGCGTTATCTACACCTTTCCTATGCGTGATCTTGAAGTTGTAGGATGCTAATTCCTGTGACCAGCGAACCTATTATTGGTTCAGTTCCTTGGTCGTGGTAAAGCGTGTGAGATTCTAATAGTCACAATACACTATTACCTACTGTTCGGCTCCTTCTAAGTAGTGTCTCTAGTGCTTAAATACTAAGACGATAGCCAAGAGCTCCTTATCGTAAGTATCATAGTTAAGCTCTACCGGGGTGAACTTTCTTAAGTAGAACGCGATTAGGTGCCATCTGCCCTCGTTATTAGGCTGGCTAAGGCATGCTCCTAGGACGAATCCTAACGTATTAGTTTCTACCTCGATTAGCCTATCGGGGTTATATATCCCTAAGACGGGTGCTTCGTAAAACATCCTCTTTAGCGATTCGAAGGCTTATTACTAATCGTTTTCCTATTTAAAGCTATACTCTTTTCGCGTAAGCCTAGTTAAAGGTTCTATAACTCTAGAGTAGTTCTAGATAAACTTTCTATAGAAGTTCGCGAACCTAAGGAAGGACTATACTTCCTTAATTATTCTCGGTACTAGCCATTCTCTAATAGAGTCTAGTTTAGAGTCGTCTATACTAACGTAACTAGGGGTGATAATAAAGCCTAGTGTCGAAACGGTGCGAGAAAGTAGACGCCGCTTGTTTTCTCATTATTGCTACTAAGGCCTACTATATACGTGTAATAATCGGATTTACAGAAATACGCATAAATGGGGTGAATGAGGTGTGTAGGGATAGGTATATGGTGCGGCAAAAAGTAAAGAAAGAACGCGTGTATAAGCAAAAGCAAATAAAGCACGTGATTTGCGGGCCAATGTGGTTGATACAC
>RKSS01000213.1:0-32358 GCA_009829855.1 Neofusicoccum kwambonambiense
GAAGCGGTCGTTGTAGGCGGGGGCGGGGTGGTGGTGGTGGTGGTAGGGCGGGGCGGCGTGCGGGCGGCGCGCGGCCGGCGGCGGCGAGCGGCCGGGCGAGAAGCGGCGGCGTGGCAGCACGATCGAGACGGCGAGGACGGCGCCGTCGAGCTGCGCTTCGTGCATGTGCGCGATGGCGGCTTCGGCCGAGGGCGCGTCGCCGTACATGATGTAGGCGGTGCCGCGGTTGGTCATGACTGCGGGTGCGAGGTTAGCTGGGGCGGGGGTCGTGGAGGGGAGAGGGCGCGCGCGTGTGCTTACATTGGCGGTTGATGGGCATGTCGAGGTCCTGTATCCGGCCGTAGGCGCCGAAGATCTCGCGCAGGTGGTCTTCGTTGACGTTCTTGGTGAGCTTCTCGACGACGATCTGGGGGGAGGCGCCGGTTAGCGGTGGTTCGACTCTTCCTGCGCGTCGCAGATCAGGCACGGAGTGCTCGCCACATACCTTTGAACTCCGCGGCGGCGACCTGTCGCGGCTGTCACGACTGTCGCGACTCAAGCTCCGGCTGTAGCTGCGACGGGCGTAGCGCCTGGCGGGCGCGCGGTCTGGGGAGGCGCTCCTGGACACACTGCGGCTGTAGCTGCGGGCTGCGGGGCGGCCATTGTTGCGGCGGACGGGGCGGTCGCTGCGCGGCGTTGGGGAGCGGCTGGCAGGCGTGCGCGAGCGCGACCGCGAACGCGACGCTGAACGCGGCGTGACGGAGCGGCGCGGCGATTGGGCTGGCGACTGGGAGCGGGTGGGCGAGCGGCCGCGGGAGCGGCTGCGCGACGGGGAGGGCGTGCGCGACGGCATTGCGGGGGGCGCGCGGCTGGCGGTCGAGCGGCGATGTCGCGGAGGCGGAGGGCTGGAGGTGGAGGTGGAGGTGGAGGTGGAGGTGGAGGTGCGGCGGAGCTTCGTGTGGGAGCTCAAAGCTTTGGAGCCGGCGGCTTGGCGCCCGTCGCGTCGCGTCGTCTCTGCCGGATTTCCCGAAAGAGGCTAGCGCCGCTCGCCAGTCGACATCGACGCCCTGTCGCCGCCAGTTGAGCCTCGACGACGCCGTGCTGGCCCCGGCCGTTGGGCGCTAGGGCAGCAAGATGGAGAGGCTGGCGAAAAGCTGGCTTGACGCAGCATGTCGCGGTTGGCTTGGCTACTGATAGATCGACCGTCACTTGCGACGCGTTTTGAGGATGTGCTCCACCGTGTTTGGCTGGGCATCTGGCCAGGCGTTCGGTGGTAGATTGGAGATAAGTCCCGTCAGCCTGGTGTCTTTCAAGTTGCACGAGTGTAGCACATGCGACCTCCGATGCATCTCGGCAGGTCTCCACCGTGACTTCGAGTAAGACCTGAGTTACGTCGTGGTACACCCCCGAAGCATGGATGTCATCGTAATCAGGACCCGCCGATGCGTCTGGCAAGCGTATTGCGTAATGGTAGTAGATTGCAGAGCATGGGGAGAGACCTGCCGCTCTACCTGTCAGTGACGACCAATCCCTCTCAATTCAACACTTTCTAGTTGTATCGTTTGGACGCTCTTATCAGGCAGTACAACAAATTGTACATGCGATTGTTGACCAGTTCCTTCACCAAATCCAGCTTCTTTGGCGCTAGCGTATCTTGTTTTGCCCGGGTAAACCCATCTCCCCCTTTCTTCACATCCCATCAACACCTCATCTTCATCGAACGCCGTCTCCCAGCGCAACAGAGAACATGATATACATAAATTCAATCTCACGCATACGACTCTAAGGCTTGCGATTGTGCGGTGATTCGGTGTTGCTCCTCAACACCAAGCTGTATAGCTTCTATGGCTCAGTTGGTAGAGCGCGGCACTAGTACCTGATGTTCATCAGTCATGCCGAGGTCCTGAGTTCAAATCTCAGTGGAAGCATCCTTTTGCTCCTCTCTGTTCTGAGGTTCAACGTTTTGGTCAAGATGGTTGTCGGACAGTCAGCCCTTCCTCCATCCCTTGCTACCACAGCCCTTATCTGGATGCAAGGCGCCTTGGAAGAAAGACTAAAGCTGTTCGAAGGGATGCCTCCAGTCCCCCTGCAGCTATCCGAACCGACCTCGTAATCCTTAAAGGAAAAGGGAAACTACAGCAAGCGTCAGCCGTGATCTGTTTCTCTTTCCGCACGTTAAGACATCTGCGTTAACGTGGCTGCAGCCCTCTGTATGTTAGGTTTCGCTTTCATTTTAACATATAGTTCTCTACAACAGACTGAGAAACTCACAGGAATATACAGGGCAACCGCAGCAATCTTGCAATCGCTTGCTTGCATTGGAATATCTGATATCGATATATGGCTTTGAAGTGAAGAAACTTTCGATGTCTCAGATGATGGTAGCAGTGATCTAGTTGCTATACTATGTAGAGCTGCTAAATAGCAGCGGCAGCGAAGATCAACACACCCCAACAAACGGCCGTTTCACCAACATCGAGCATGAAGCTAAGGGAAATCCCTCGTGCCCAGCCGCTTCCCGACTAGCACATCCGGGGGACGATGCCGGCAGCTTAGGACAAGGATCACAAGCCGCAGTAGCACGCCAACTCTTGCGTGCATATCGCCATCCCAGATGAAGAAAGCATCCATCGGCTATCACAGATTCCGGACAGGGTCTTTCTGGGCGCAGTCTGGGCTCTCTCCGTCCTCCGGGAAGAATCGGATGGTGCCAACAATCAGCACCAATGTGGAAGACATCGAAGTCCCTCATCCGCCCGAGAAACTCGGATCCTCTACCGCACCTCCTCATTGCAGGTGCTCGCTTGCTATCGTGGCGTTTCTCATGGCCCGCAAGCCCTTGGCGACGCAGATATTTTCAAGTCCAGCCTTCTTAGGATTTCCATGGAGCCATGGAGCCATGGCAGCAACGGGGCGGAGAGTCAGTGCCCTTGCCACAATTGCCTGCTGGAAACGCCCCAGCCAACTCACTTCGCGAAAAATTGCCCTGCACGACGCAGGATTTGCCAGGGGTACATGCGAAGTGCGAGGAAGGCTGTTCCTGCCAGATCATGTGAGCGGCGATTTTCGACGCAGCGGGCGCGGGACGGGGCGATGAAAATCCTGCAAGCCATTGAGCGAGGATGGCAGATCTGTGCATTCGCACACCGTGTGCTGCGGGTTGGGGATGTTCATATCGAATATCGGCGGACGTGTGAAACCTCAATTGCGCGTCAGAGAGGCCGGAATGTACTGCGTACGCATGCGCGCTGGCCACAGCTGGCGGACTCCTGTCGGATTGGATCCCGAGCGTCTCGGACCGGTCCACTGTTGTCCAAGAAGTCCCAACACTTCGCCACCGACACGGCGGGCATGAACATTGACTAAAGCGCTAGCACGGCGTGGGCACGATCGGCTCGCTGCCCTTTCCCCGTGGGCAGCCCCGCGACTCCACGGCCCACTCCTCACCTCCCACACACCGCACCACGCCCGACTCCAGCACGGCATCTTCCTATCGCGCCCGGCACCAGCGCTCTGGAAGCCAGAATCCGACCACTCTTGCTCTTGGCGCGTCGCGTGCTGCGACCGACTCCGACCTCTGCCCAGACAGCCACGAAAAGCGCCACATCGCTCGCGACTCGAGTCACCCGCACACAAGCACGCTGCCGGCCGCGCAACCCAACGGTGCCTCGCTCAATAATGCCTGTGTCACTCAGAACCGCCTAGCCTTGGCCATTTTGAGCCGCACCGCGGCATCGGGCCACGCCCAGCGCGCGCGCCAACCGGCTTCTGACTTTTCAGCTCGTTCCCTAGTTTGCGTCGTACGATGCTGGACACAGCACCCGCGCGCCCGCGCCTCTGCGTATTCTTGCTCGCCCGCCAAGGCACCGTGCCGCCTTGGGATCGGACGAAGTAGGCTGTCTTCTCCGCGGCTGGCCACCCGCGAGAGACGCCGGCTTGATTCGCCGGCTGCCTGACGAGGCAAATACGGGAAATATCGCGCCGCCCGGTGTGCGAAGGATTCGGCGATGATGGCGCCAAGTCCCAGCCAGCGGGACGGCGGAGGGGAGGAGAGAGGGGAGAGACGGTGGGGGACGGGGGACTGCGGACTGGGGAAAAAGGCCGCGGGAAGGCTGGTATCGCTCCATGCAGGCTGTCTTCCTCCCCATGGGGCAGATGGTTTCAGCGGAGGGCAGCTGCGTGGATTCCGCAGCTGCGGTCGAATCAAGCCGGACAAGCATCCTCAGCACTCGCCCTATCGCGCCTGGCAAGCCGTTCCCACTTCTTCCCACTCTTGGCCCTTGGCCCGGCGCGCAGTCAGACCACCCGTTTGAGCACCTAGCGGCATACCTGTTCTGGGCTCCCCTCCGCTGTTTGCTTGTCAGCAGGCCTGTTCCGCCAAGTCGGTGGCGCTCCGCTGCTGCTTGGCGCCGTCGGCAGTCTGACGTGGGACTGCACCGTGGTCAAGCATCGAACAGTTTCCTCTCCGCTGTCAGCAGTCTCCATTTTTCGTCAAACCCACACTGTTTCTTTCAGCGTTTCCTCCGCGTCTGGCTGCACTTGTCCGCTGCACGGCGGGGGCTTGGCTGGCCGCGGACAGTCCCCACCCCCACGGGCCTATTGGGTTATCTGTTGACCGCCCGGAATTCTCTGCGCGTGCAAGGAACATGCCGTGCAATGCGCGGCACAGTAAATCTGGGGTAACCAGTTCCGGGGCCGTGGGGTAAAATGCCCGACTAACGAGAACCCGGTAGCGCTCCGCCGTTAACCACTTTGTCGCAGCAGCCCCGACGAACACTCGGCCAGCTGGCACAGAATGCTCCTGTGCGATGCTGCGGCTGCCGGGATCGCCGCACAGCGCCATTCCGCATACCAAGCACTCTTGTTTGGGCGAAGGCGGGTTGTGCGCTTCTCGGCCGCATGCTGAAGGAACCTTAACCATGCCGCACGCATGCAAGGACATGACAAGCTCCAGGTCGATGCGTTCCCACGCCCTCGCCCTCAGTCGGGTCAGACCGGGCCTGGCGAGGACTCGTCCGGCCCCACCAGAAAGTGACCGGCCCCGGTGCCTCTCGTCGGGACGCGTCCAAATCTGCCGGTGACGCTCGGCGCGTTGCATCTCGAGCGGCGCCCGACCCCTACGTCGGGCCGCTTGGCGGAGGCCGTCATGGGCTGGCGGCGTGGAGCGCGTCCTCTTGGCCCTCTTGGCCGCGGCACCAGTAAGACCGTATGCAAGCCATGATGCTACCCCAGCCGTGCTCGCAGTCCATGAGGAGGCCCCGCACTGCTGCGTGATGATTAGATTGCAGACGTGCTGGCGCGTTTTGCTATATAAGGTGCGCCCTCTGGAATGCCGTCTTCTTCCAGTCCAGCGGTTCTCTTTTCCCTCCAATCCTGAGCTCAAGCGGCAGCTCATTCGTCCCTTTCCTGCCCTTGTCCCTCCAGCCCCGCGAACCAATCATCCATCATGCCTGAGAACGGCGAGCCGGCTGAGCCCATGTCCAGGGGTGTCTGGTTCACGGCCAAGCAAGCTTGGGGCGACCTCTTCATCTGGAAGCAGCGCGTCGTCGTCGTCAATGAGTACGGCGAGGAGCGCACCGAGTGGCAGGAGCCCACCCCGCTCCAGAACCCCTTCAGCCTCTTCGCCCAGCTGAGCCTCAAGGACTGGGTCTTCTTCCTGGTCGGTCTCGCAGCATGGACCGCCGACGCCTTCGACTTCCACGCCCTGTCCATCCAGACCGTCAAGCTCTCCAAGTACTATGGCCAGTCCAAGACCAACATCACCACCGCCATCACCCTCACACTGCTTCTCCGTTCAGTCGGCGCTGCTGCCTTCGGTCTGGCCGGTGACAAGTTCGGCCGCAAGTGGCCCATGGTTGCCAACATGATCATCCTCGGTCTCCTCCAGATTGCCACCATCTACAGCACCACCTTCAACCAGTTCCTGGCCGTCCGCAGCTTGTTCGGCCTGTTCATGGGTGGTGTGTACGGCAATGCCATCGCCATGGCGCTTGAGAACTGCCCGTGAGTACACAACATTTTCCCTTCGCTAGTCACGCGACCACCTGCTAACCCAACACTTCTCCACAGCACCAACGCCAGAGGTCTTATGTCCGGTATCCTGCAGCAGGGCTACTCTCTGGGCTACGTCTTCGCGGCCTGCGCCAACCTGGGCGTCGGCGGCTCGACCGACAGCTGGAAGACGGTGTTCTGGATTGCGGCGGGCATCTCCATCTTCGTCGGCATCATCCGCATCTTCTTCCCGGAGTCGCAGCAGTTCATCGAGGCGAAGAAGGCGGGCAAGAAGGCCAAGGCTCCTGGCGCCTTCTGGCAGGAGACCAAGGTGATGCTGGCGCAGGAGTGGAAGATGTGCATCTACTGCATCATCCTGATGACGTGGTTCAACTACTACAGCCACACCTCGCAGGACAGCTACACCACCTTCATGCTCACCCAGAAGGAGCTCGACAACTCGGGCGCGTCCCGCGCCTCCATCCTCATGAAGGTCGGCGCCTGCGTCGGCGGCACCATCATCGGCTACCTCTCGCAGTTCGTCGGCCGCCGCCGCGCCATCATCGCCGCCTCGCTCATCTCCGCCTGCATGATCCCGGCCTGGATCCTGCCCGAGGGCGAGCGCTCCCTCTCCGCTTCTGGCTTCTTCATGCAGTTCTTCGTGCAGGGCGCCTGGGGCGTCATCCCCATCCACCTGAACGAGCTGTCGCCCCCCGCTTTCCGCTCCTCCTTCCCTGGTAAGCCTTCCCTTTCCCTCCCTCTCTCACCCTCTACGCGTCGTGCTAACGGCTTTTGTCTGTGATAGGTATCACCTACCAACTCGGCAACATGATCTCCTCCCCCTCGGCGCAGATCGTCAACGCCATCGCCGAAAAGACGCTCATCACCATCAACAACGGCGACAAGGTGCCCGCCTACGGCCCGGTCATGGGCGTGGCCACCGCCATCATCGCCGTCGGCATCGCCGTCACCACGGCCTTCGGCCCGGAGAAGCGCGGCCGCCACTTCGAGCAGGCCAAGCCCGCCGGCGCCGTCGAGGAGCCCGTCAAGGACGTCGAGGCCGGCTTCGGCAGCTTCGCCGAGGAGGGCGGCAAGAAGGGCCCCGAGGCGGAGAAGATCGAGATGGCGGACGCGCAGAAGGTTTAGACGCGATAGATCGGATGAGGTGACATATATCTGGCTACGATTGATGTTTATGATTGTCGACACCCTGCACATGACCAGGGAATGAATGGATTATTGCATTCACATGCGATTGCTGCCGTGTCTGTATTTGTGAATATGTCTGCCGGCTTCTTGTTATGGTTTGGGTGATTGCGCATGAAGCCATTGAATGCCTCAACTTCGTCTGAATATAACTCGGCCCGGTGCTCTTCGTTAGAGGGGCTACCTAGCTATCCCGAGCTAGGCGATGAGATACTTAGATAACCAGCCTTAGGTGCACTACTTGCTCCCGGAGGCTCAGAGAATCGCAATGAGGGATTCATTAGTACTGCTAACTACGGTTCCGCACTATTGGTTTCATCATCCCAGTCTCTCTACGTGCATACAGCATGAATCTGTAACATTTCACAGATGAAGCTGGTTTTTTGTTTTTAAATATTCGTCTTATAAAATACGATGGTGTTTTAGAAGACATGAAAATCATTAGTTAATGCAAATGTTTCAACTATGAATAGTTACTAATTTTTTAAAATTGACCTCTCTATGAAGTGCATGACGCCTTCTTCGGCCTATACGACCAACATTCCTAATAGTGACTAACGAAACGTCTTCAAGACCGTCCTAGCCTTGAAGTAGTGCTCCATTCTCCCTTCGCCCCATATCGTCGTACAGAGTACAGAAAAGACTCCCACGAGCTTGGTTCGGGAAGCGTTCCAATGTGTAGCAACCGTAGGCAGTTAAAGCATTCGTCCGGGCGTAAACAAGTAGTACAAGAAACGCCGAACCCATACGGATGCATGCTTCAACTGCCTCCGAAGGTATGAATGTGTCAATGCTTTCCGAACCGAGCACCTGGCAACAAAAACATATGCAGTCAAACGCTGCACAAAGAGACAACGCAACGCGCTCGTAAGAGGGGCAGCAAAAGGATATGCTTCCACTGAGATTTGAACTCAGGACCTCGGCATGACTGATGGGGATCAGCTACTAGTGCCGCGCTCTACCAACTGAGCCATAGAAGCTATAGAAGCAATACAGGATGGTGTTGAGGAGGGACCCCGTAGACCGGTGCTCCGTTCTGTGGAAGCCGATTGCTAGAGATGGGCTTATGTAGAGCCCGTCGCTCTGCTGCACTTGGAAAAGGTTTCGATGGGATGTGGGGTTCCTGATGGACTGGAGACGAAGAAAGGGGGGGCTGATTTTGCTCGGGTAAAACGAGATGCATCGGCCACTTACCCATTCGAGTAAACAAAGCGAACCGTCTGGCCCATCCAGGGGCTGTCGTGCCTGTCCAGCGGCTGAACGCGTGGCGCTGGTGGATCGAGAAACGTGCTCCGATGACGAACGATGTAAAAAAGAGGGGAGAAAAGAAAGGCGTTAGGTAGAAATATTCGCAGTATCAAAAATAGATGGTCCAACATTTGCCATGGGAATAGATTCCATTCCTACCTGCCTACTGTTTTCGCCGGCATAAAATGTATACAATAGAGATATCGCTACAGATCTTCTACTGTTCAGCAGTCGCAGATTTTGTTAGATGCAGCGCGCTTTTCAATTTCGTTCCCACTCACCCGGCCGTTGATGGACAACCAGCCTCTTCACCGGTCAACGGTGATCAGCCAACCGTTATCCAGAATCCTACCGGTTTCGTCTGCACCACCCCAGACAACGACAGCCGCACCGTCAACCTCGGTGCCCTTCGTTGCCGCAAAGCCGATCCGTATATCCATGCCCTTCGTGCCTGACAGACTTGCCGGCCTGTCAGGGACCACGTCGCCATCATCGTTGAGGTACTGGTATTGGACCTCCGTCCAGTGCGCATAGCTTGTGTCCAACTTCACCGTGCTCTGGGTGGGGTTCTTCGCGGGGGTCGCGGCGACAGTAGTGGGGAGCTGGAAGGCCCAGACATCGTCGAGATAGGACAGCCCACCCTCCTGGACATCCGGCTTCAATCCACCGACGAGCAGCAGGTAATGGCCAGACTTGCCGGCAGTCACCTCGACCAGGGCGTGGCCAGACCGGTTGGCGGGGCCAGCACCCTCGTCGTGTGGGATTGTTTCCCAATCGCCAGAAAGCGTCCGAGCAGGAGGACCGCCAGACTCGGCAAACCTCCAGAGACCGCTAACATCGAAGTGAGAAACACCGCTAGGGACGGGCTCAGAAGTATTGACGCCGCCAAAAAGGTAGAGGCGCGAGCCAACACAGGCAAGGCCGGCGCCTAACCTGGCAGGACCGGGCGGGGCTGCCAGCTTATTCCAGATCCTCGATCGAATGTCGAAGGTCCAGAGGTCATGGATGAGCTCGCCGTCGGGTGCCTTGCCGGCGGAGATGAAGATGGTTCCCCATGTGCCAGGCTCGGGCGGCTCTGGCACGACAAGGCTGGGGTCGGGAGGTTGCTGAGGGAGAGTGGTTTGGTCGGTCTTGGTCTCCTTGGGAGTAGGCTCCTCGCTCGCAGCTGCGGCATGGAAGGATCTCGAAGGGGGCACGGGGGCTTCCGCATTCTGGGGGTCGATGGCGGTCCAGTTGCTGCGCGAGGTGGAGAAGACCCAGACTCGGCCGTTCTCGTTGACGGCGCCCTCAACATCGCCGCCGAAGATGAAGATGTCGTCGCCAACCACGACGGCGCTGTGGCCCTTCCTGGCAGCGGGCACGCCCTGGTCCTCCTTGGCAGGCTTGGAGGTGATTGTGGTGTAGTCGGCCTCGGCGATGCCGGACGAGGGCAGGATCACGACGTGCATGTCATTGTCGGCGAGCTGGCCGTCGGCGACCTCGCCGCCGAAGATGTAGGCGCGGCCCTTGACGACGGAGACGGAGTGCGAGGTGCGCGGCAGCGGGGCTCCCTGGACGGGCGAGAAGGCGGCCTTGACGGCGCGCTGGCCGGGCTGAGCGATGCCCTTGGCGAAGCCGAAGGCGCCGGACACGAAGCCCTTGCCGGAGTTGAGGACACCACCGACGGTTGGCGGCATGGTGGATGCGAAGCGTGGGACTGGGGACTGGAGGGTGGAGGAGGGGGGTGTTTTGTTTGGAGGAGGAGGGGCCGCCGACCGTCAGCGCAGGCAAGCGGCAGGCAGCTGCTGCTTCCCAGCACCAGCTCACGCCAACGCCATGACGTAGGCCCGCGTGGCGGTGCCGAGCCTGCCGGCGCACAGCCAAACCGCGACACCTGTGCCTGGAGCCCCGCACACCCGCGACACGCCCGCCAGGCTGCTCAACCTCGCCCGCCCGCTCGCGATGCCGCCCGGTGTTGGTGTCGTCGTCTGCTGGGAGCTCTCGCCGGCGTGCACGCCCCGGAAAGGCGCCATCCCGCCCGCCCCTTGCGAGCCTCGTCCTCTGATCGTCGCCGCCGGCCGCATGCTCGCACGCCCGCATGTCAGCTGCGCTGTTATTGCTCGGCGCTGACTCGCATTGCCTGCGATCTGCTTTCCGCTCCAGCCGCACGATCAATTGTCGACCGACTGGCGTTTCATCTGCCATCAACAAACGTGCTTCTTGGTCCCCTTCCGTCCGCAGCGCCACCGTTTGTGGCGTCGGACAGCCACCACCGCGCGGGGAGTTGGAGCATTCTGCCTCACTTGAGTTGTGGGCAAAAGCCATTCGGACGAGTGCTTCAATTGGCCATGGCTGCTAATCCTCTCTCAAAAGCCATGCTTACATGTTTAGGCCTGTTATCGCCTGCGGAATGTCGTGGCCCCTGGTCATTTAGACTAGCCACCACTAGTTGCATTCGTGCTGCTCTACTGCTGACTGTGCATGTTGATGTATCATGTCTCCCTGCCCGAAGGAGTTAGACGCCGCGGTCCAGCCCGTTCCGCTATCACAATGGGACGGAATGGTCTCGATACAGCATGACCTCCACCGCCAAGTACACAGCTTGCATAAGTGTGGCCAAGAGTTCTGCAAAGCTGAATATTTAAGTGACTGATGAGTCTCAAAATCCACACGCTTGACGCACTATGGAATTTCTCAAAGTCCACCAACTTTTCATACAGCATGACGCAATCTCATCCCTGCTTTTCCTCTCCCTCGTGTACCTTGCCTACAATGCTGTGCGCATAGCACATCGTCTGTATTTCAGTCCGTTGGCCAAATTTCCAGGTCCAAAACTCGCGGCAGCTACCTACTTATACGAAGAATACTACGACATCTGGTTGGGCGGCCAGTATACAACCAAAATAAAGCAGATGCACCAACAGTACGGTAAATCCATGCACCTCTGTTCCCTCAAAGCCATGAGCTTTAGTTCATCGGTATCAATAGGACCAATCATCCGCATCGGCCCCGAGGAACTCCATGTCAGCGACCCATCGTTCATAGCGCATCTATACACGCCGTCGCCTCATCCATCAATGCAAAACAAAACACCAAAGCGGTATAGGTGGACCCGCCAAGTCTACTCCACCGGCTTCGGCGAGGCTTCTGTAGTTTCAACAACAGACCACGATCTCCACCGCCTGCGCCGCAAACCTCTGGAGCCCTTCTTTACCGTCGCCCAGATGCGCAAGATCCAGGGACTCATACACGACAAGGCCGATCTGCTGTGCAAGAGGATGAAAGAAGCAGCCGCGGACGAAGAACCAGTGAAGATTAAGCTCGCGTACAGCTGCTATACCACAGACGTCATAAGCAGTAAGCCCGGCGATGTCTGAATTTGGGAGCAAGGGCGCTTATTTCCGCATCCAGTGTACCTGCTCGGGGTTTGCTTCGACTTCCTCGATCATCCCGGCTTCAACCGCGAGTTCAGCGACACTGTTACCCAGCTGGCCAAAGCCACCCCGATCTTGAGGCCGTTCTGGTGGTTGACTTCGGTGATGGAGTATGTGCCGCCAGCGCTTCATCGCTACCTGGGTCCTGGTATCAGGGCCGTTTTGGCCCAACGAGAAGTACGCACCAGCACGAATCCCTCTTCCAACCAATTCCAGTGATACTGATAATTCTCTGTCACAGGAAACAAAACACCACCTCGCCCACGCCAAAGCCCGCAAGCTCGCCAAGGAAAAATCCGCCACCCCTCCAACCGAAACCACCTCACCTACCGACTCCCCAACAATAATCGACGCCCTCCTCACCAGCTCGCTCCCCCCGTCCGAGAAATCCGACTTCCGCCTGCGCATGGAGATCGAAATCCTGCTCGCAGCCGGCACCGAGACGACGGCGACCTGCCTGGGCGCGCTGACCGTCTTCGTGCTCGACGACCCGGACGTGCACGCCAAACTGACGAAAGAGCTGGTCGACGCCATCCCAGACGCCTCGAAATTACCCCCGCTGCAAGTACTAGAAAAGCTACCGTATCTGGTGCGTCCCGCCCCCCTCCCCCTCACAACACCAACGAAGCCACCACACTAACTGCAAACCCGCCTCCTCGCAGACCGGCGTCATCCGCGAAGGCCTGCGGTACGCTCCTCCCCCTCCCCACCCTCTTCCCCACCACTAACGCCCGCTCTTCCCCTCCGTTCCAGCCTCGGCTTCGGCATCTATACCCGCATCACCCGCATGGCCGAAGAGCCGCTCCCGTACGGCCCCTACGCCATCCCGCCCCTCACGCCCGTCAGCATGACCTCCGGCCTGACGCACGTCGACCCGGCCATCTGGGACCAGCCCACCCGATTCATGCCCGAGCGCTGGGCGGACCCGGCGGAGGCCGCCCGGCTGGGGAGGTACCTGACCGCGTTTTCGAAGGGCGGGAGGGCGTGTCTAGGGATCAAGTGAGTGTGGCTATCCGCCCGGAAGAGCAGTGGGTGTGCTGACGTGAAGTGCAGTCTGGCGTACGCGGAGATGTACGTTGCGGTGGCGGCGGTGTTTAGGCGGTTTGGGCGGATGGAGTTGTGTGGGTTTGGGAAGGAGGACGTGGAGGAGGGTGAGTGTCGTCTTTTAAGGAGAGGCAAACAGACCCCAGAGACATTGCTGACGGTGCGATTGCAGTGGTGGCGGATTGGAACCTGCCGAAGTTCAGGAAAACTCTTAATGAGCTTAGTGTCTACATCAAGTGATGAGGTGAATACCTTTGGGGATTATTGGAAATAGCTGAGAATCAAGACTACTTCTTCGGCATGCATTGTAAAAGCCGGAGCGACCAAATGAGAGTTCAGAGTCCTGTTCATTTTGTATTTTCCAGCAGGAGAAAAGATATCTGAGCCAAGCCATCAAGCCACCAAACCCACCCATGCCATGACTCATGAACTAGTACACAGTGGTCTTTATGACTTCCACGGATTCAACGCTAAGCTCGCAGGTTTCGTAGCCATGCTGAGTACTGATGTAGTTCTGAAGAATGTGTGAGCGCAGTTCCGGGGTCATCTTGGACGACGTTGAGATGAGTGTGTAGCCCACTTGAGTCCCCCTCGAGATCGTGCCTGACTCGGGGTGAAGGAGCTTCTCTATGTGTCCCTTGTGATCAGGAGCCATCAGGCCATCGACCCTATCCAGTCCGAGAAACGAGAGGTAAGTCCAGTCGATGCATTCGTGTCCATCAAGGTATGCCACCATTTCAGGTGTGCCGATGATGATATCGGTGCCGCCATCCAGTAGCATGAGGGGACCCGTGGGCTTGCACACTGAGAGCACGTTGATGGGATGGGCAGTCAGGCCTACAGTCAGGTGCTGCACCATCTCTTTGAGCTTGTTGCAGAGTTCTTCGGTTGGCGCAAGGATCAACGCGAAGGGCACGCGCGAAGTGCTGCGTTGGGCAGACTCCTCAGCCGCGTGGTTGTCCATGCAAGTAATGACAATGAGGGTAATGGTGATAATACGAATCACCATGGCTGTCGTCTTTCCGGAAGCTGCGTGACATGATAATGAGGAAATGAATACTTGGTTACATGGAAACTAATGAACCTTTTTCCGAGTGCATCATGACGTGCATGGCCTTCTTGAAGAAAGGGAATGCAGCAGATTGAATTACAAGCAGTGTAGGCTTATTATCGCCACGCTTGAGGTATGATTTGACGTTGTTCAAAATCCGCGGGTGGTAGACTTCTGCAATGGTCCAAGGCGATTGCCCAGGTGTACAATCACTTGTGAGCCGTGCATCCTTGGTTGAGAGTCAGCGGTGGGCCCATGAAGTGAAGCCTCGAATCAGCTTACCTCTGGAGCAGCTGACATGGTCTGAGTATGGATGAGTGAATTTGACTAAGTCTCGGGTTGAATCAACTAAGAAGATTGGTGGTTGTTCTGCGGAGAGGAAGAAGTTCTGATGTTATGCGAAGTGCTAAGATTTCTGTATGAGTACTGGTTCCTCTGTGGCTGCGGTGTACAAGTGACCACATGCAAAGCAAGAAGGCACGACTTTGTCTGCTCTTACCCCATTTGGCTTGCAGTTGCGGAAAGTGCTGGTGAAAAGGCGAAGTGGCCTCTCGCAGTATCAAAGAAAATCAATCCATCATCCTCTCCATTGTTGCCGTTTTCACCATCGGCGGCACGTCATGCCTCTCTGTCGTCGATGTCGCCAAGGATCCACGAAGCTGTTTCTCAGAGTACGTTGTGGATGCCATCCGCAATGAGAACATCAAAAAAATGCAATACACCGCCCCTCCAGGATTCTGACAGACGGATGTACTCTTTTACCAAGCGTTCTAGGACGAGTCAACGGTCGTATTGGGGCCCACATCGGCGTGGGCGGTAACCAGTGTTGAACGCGCACCACCTCTACACTCTACAGCCCATTCTCATCTCAGACTTCTCGGTGATTAGCTCCCAAGGAATCTGCCAGTCTTGCATTGTCCAATTCATCGTATATGCTTATGCAGAATTACAAAAATGTTACCGGGATTGCAATGATGAGGTCTGTACGCTTCTTAAGTGTCTACATGATATGCAGAGCTCTCGTGGACCGCTGCAAGCTCGGTTGCACGAGCCTGGATACCAGACTTAGATTTCATGCAAGGAGGTGAGCCAACACAGCAAATTGGCGCGAGACACAATGTGTGTAAGAATGCCATATACGTCATGCGCACCTCCACCAGAACTGTCATCTTGCTGCGTTTTTCGATCTCCGGAGGATGGAGCGCTGTTGCCCGCTTCCGAGTCGCGTCTCTCCCATAAGTTATAACTGCAGTCTACTCGCTCTGTTGATGTTGAAAATCCGAAACACTAATTCCCAACCCCAGCGGGTTTCTCATACTACCGCGCAGGCATTGATCTAGAGGCCTGAGGCAGAAGCGCTGTGGTGGTTCTTCGGAAGCGAAGGAGAACGGAAAATTGAACGTGTTCGGATCACAGAATTTCTCCCAAGCTTTCCGGAAAAGAACACGAGTAGCTTAACACTGGCACTCGCAAAGAAATCAATCCAAAGAAAAAAAACTTGCCACATCTGATCCAGGAAGTCGCTTTGCGGGAAAAGCGGTCAGACAAGTGTTCCGCTCGTAACCCTATTATTCTTAGACTTACTTTATGGAAACGTAGTCTTTGCCTTCAGCCTCCCTCGAATGCTCAAGCCATGCATTCTCCTGGGCTCGTGCTCTAGGGTAGCTGCGTAAGGCTGGCTCCGCAATCTTCCGGCGCAGAAAGGGATTATCCTCTGCATTGCCGCGGGTGTTGACGTTTTCCTGCACTAATAGCTGCTCCCTGGATTTATTGCACATGGGCTGCATTTCTTTCGCCAGTCAGGTAAACGGATCGCAGAAGTGAAATAGATACTTGATGTCTCTGCATTGGTCAACCCGGACAGTGGTATGTACGTAATCTCGAAAGTCAAGACAGATGATGGAAAGCTACCAAACAATGATGGGTATGAGACCCGCAGACACGAAGATATAAATTGCGGGTCTCATCTGTCCTTGTTCCTGGCACACAACACACTATCCTCAGAGTCTATCAGGATCGAAACTGAGGTTCGTTCAGTATGAATTTCAACACTGGTAGAAGCCCTAGGTTGGCCCTGTATTCGTAGTATCAAGGAGAATGCCTGATGTGCTTTCGGGAACGGGAAGTGCGGGTTCGTGCAGCGGTGGAAGGCATGGGGCTGAAGAGTGGGATTGCAACGTTCGATGCTGTTGAGTCGCAATCGTGCTTTGCTAGGTTCTGAAAGCATCGAAATGGTCTGAGAGGAGATGAGAAGTTGTCGACTGTGTAGATACGACTTACGCTCGAGGAGTCGGCCGCTGATGGGGAAGTCAAACCATCGAGGTACCAGCTGTGTTCTTTCTCACAGTTGAGATGCGGCTTCAGAAGCAGCATGACCGCTTTCCACGGACACGTATCGCATCACTTACCATCTGATGATACCTCAACACCCCAATCGGCAGCCCCGCCTCGTCTCACGTGACCGTGACCCCCTTTCGTGTTTGACTCGCGAACCTGCGTGAGGCGTCCCCTTACTACAGGCCCTTATGCATCTCAAAGAAGCAACAGTAGCCGTCGAACTGCGGCACAGAGTATAGCGAGGAGTATGCTTGTTTCACTCGCCCACTTCTCGTCTACTTCGTCTTTTTCCGGAGTGTTCTCATCCCCATTCGAACAAGCCTCATCATCCGATATGCCCCCCTCGCCTATCGAGAAGCGTAGGCCTGGCGGGGTCCACCTTTCGGATATCGATGCGGTCTGAGATGAAGTGGGGTCATGGGCGAACGTTCAGGCAGGCAGGTGGGACTGAGAGATTCGAGAAAAGAGGGCCCTGCAGACAATTGAGCGGTTCAGGTACGGATAGGTAGGTGACGCGGAGGAAGCATTGTGCGAACGTGTATTCTCGTCCGGGAATTGCATAATAATAGCTGAGGATTGAACTGCGAGCGAGTGGCTTAGCAATTGATGGCGAGTTGCTTTTCCTACTCGGAACGGGTGCTGTGAGATGCGAACTGAATGTTCCCGCACGCAGTCATCTGGTTTGCCGTTCTTTCCCGGGCTTGGAGCTCTAGAAGCTTTCTCGCAGGCCAGGCGCCACCGACAATGGAGATAGACTGTCCGCGTCATCAAAGCCAAAGCCGGGGACTAACGATTGCGCTTGTCGACACGAACGCCCGCCGATCTTCGATTTTAGTTTCACGGCGGAATGTTCCCTGGAGCTCTTATTCGCGCCTGTCGGCAGACGTATTCGTTAAGCGATGGCCATGACAGGTGAGCAGAATACCTTTTCGGCAGTGCGGCAGGCAGTGATGTCAAAGGCGGAGAACCGATTGCGGACGCGCAAGCGACGGCTTTAGAGAGCAGCAATTTCCACGGATGGCCTGGCCTGCTAAGTTTAGTGGCGCCGGGACGTGCTGGTCAATATGTGCGGACGCTATTGGGCGGGGGGTGAGGGCAGGGTCACGTTGAGTCTGGCCGCAGAGGTTCATTGATGCGGGAAAAGACTCGGAGCAGACAGATTCTGTCGACCCGTTCGATTGATCTGCTCGCGTGGCAGACAGGCGAGTGCCGTGGTTCGAGAGGCTGGACGGCAGCGGCTGAACAGTGCTGAGAATGGAGGCGCCAAAATAGCATCAGGAGAGAGAGGTGCAGACGCCGGGGCCGTGTTGGCGATGAGGCTCGCTTGCGGTGGGAGCAGCGGGAATCATTGAAGGAGCAGCAGCTGGAGCTCCACCGAATAGCATTTCTGGAGAGGCGCATGGCCGCGGACGGGTGCTGGCGCGCATGTTGGTGTTGGCCGCAGGCCGTGGCCTGGTGCGCTCAAGCTGGAGGTAGAGAGGCGATCAAACAGGGCAGCCGGACTTCGAAACCGCAGGCCGGAGGAGGGCACGCAACGGGCGCTGCGGTGGTGCGAGCGGGAGGCAGCCAGGCCGCAACAGGCAAGTGAGAGCCGGCGAAGCTCCGGTTAAGGACCGCTCGTGCTTGGCGCCATGCAGCATCGAGCGCCCCTGTGTCGGATCACCCGGCGAGAACACTGCCACCTCCTCAGCCCGAAGAAGGGCCCGCGTCCGGGGCGGAGGGGAAACATTTGCATTGCGCAAAACACCGGACGGGCCTAGCCAGAAGCTTGAGCCGGACGCCACGGCAGCAACCTTGAGCGGCATGACTTAGCGGATGACAGCATGACGGACCGCTCCTGCGCGAGCAATTGCACTCGCCCGCTGCGCTGCCGGGCAAAAATAGGAATCAATGGCGGCTCGCTGCGCCTGCTGCGCGCCTGAGCTGGGCCGGCGGAGGGCGGAGGGCGGCGGTTGGCCGCGGGGTGCAGCGCAGTCGACCAACGCGAGCACGACGATCAGGGCGGCAGCGCGAGCGAGCGGGAGCTTGGTCCAGCGCGGGCGTCGATGGATTTTCGCACATCCACACCACGCCCGCCTGGCCCGAGTCGCCCACCGCGTCGAAACGCCGGCCCCCGAGCCTGTCGACCTCTCACCGTCAGCCACACTCACACGCCGCGGTGCTGACAGCAGGGCGGCCTGGCCGCTGCCCCTGCGTGCTGCATGTGGTGTTGTGCAGGCTGCCGGCCAATGGGCGCGGCGCTGGAGCGGGTGCGGCTCGCGCGATTGGCGGGCAGCTGGCGGGCGTGGCCGTGTAGTCGCGCGCCTGAAACAGGCCGTTGGCCGGCTGCGTGTGGCTGGCCCAGCGGCCGCCCCAGGTCTACGCGAGGCCTGAGGCTGCATTCGGCAGCGCTGGCGGGCGCGGTGGCGTCGGGGAGCAGCGGTGCCTGGGCGCGCGGGCTCCAAAGCGCTGCATTGTCCGGCCAGGCGGCCCAAAGCGCGTGCGCTGCCAGGCGATGCCGCGTCGGCTTCCCTCTTGCGCGGCGCTGTACCTGCATTAGCGCGGCCAGCCAGGGCAGGCCTGCTGGGATGGACCCGCCCTCCGCCGCCATGCAACGCTCTATCGTTTCACGCACCTAGCCGGCCCGCGCTGGGGCCAGCCGACTCCAAGGAAACACGCCCTCGCTGCACTCCACCCACCGCCATGTTTGCTGTCCGAGAGCCCGAGTGGCTCCAGTCAGCAAGCCCGATGTTTCAGGCCCGTCCAGCGCCTGCCCGGCCGTCCAGCTATATCTACGCCGAGCCCGCCGGGAACTGCAGCTTTTCTCGCCAGTCGTCTTTCCAGTTCTTTCTTTCCCTAGTTGACTGCAAAGCTTCTGTCAAAGCCAAAGTCATTCGTTATCTTTGGTTTTGAGTTCACCTTTCTTTCTTTTTGCTGCATATACTCGCGCGCTCCCACTCTGCCCATCTCGGCACCCAACCGTCTTTAGTCTGATCTTGCTCCTCCGTCACCATGAAGGGTGCGGCTTCCTTCCTTATTGGCGGCTTTGCGGCCCAGCAGGCTGCGGCTACGTTCGGCTCCTTCGGCGCCTCTGGCTCCATCTGGGGCGACAGCAGCGACTGCTTCAGCACCCCCTCCAACACCAACAACGAGTGTACCGATTCGCAGAAGTCCGGCTGGGACTGGAGTGGCATTGCCATCGGCGCCTCCATTGGCTCCTCCTACTCCGGCTTCGAGGCCTCGGGCCTGACCTGCACCAACAACTTCGGCAAGCGTGACCCGCTGACGAAGCGCACCTTCGGCAGCAAGTGTGCCTCTGGTACCATCACCAAGAACACCAGCAGCAACCCCAAGATCGAGTGCTCTGGCAGCCAGAAGGACAAGGGTTTCTCCGTTGGCGAGTTCCAGGTTTCCACCAGCGTCGACACTGATGTCGAGTTCCACTACGGCATGCCCGACGGCTCCACCTGCAAGCACACTGCTTCCTGCAGCTCCAGCGGCACAACCGTCAAGAACGAGCAGTGCGGTGGTGCTACCTCCGTCACCTGGAAGATCCCCGACAACAGCGACAACGAGGACTGCGACTTTGGCATTCACAGCATCGGCTGGGAGTGCGGCTCCAACGGCCAGTCGAGCACCTCTGAGGCCTACAGCAGCGCTACCACCGTTTCCGGCGGCTTCGAGGCTTCGACTCTCATCAGTGTTCCTGCTGTGAGCACTCCTGATGTCTACACCCCGTCTTTCGTTTTCCCGTCTGGCGGCTCTCCCAGCGTTGTCAACAGCGTTGCGACCCCCGGCTTCCCCGGCGGCGATGTCAGCACTCCCGGTGTCCCCGTTATCACGACCCCCGCGGCCCCTGTTTCTTCCGAGGTCAGCGGCGGCGCCAGCAGCAGCCTGAGCGTCCCCTTCTCGTTCAACGGCACTGGTCCCACCGGCTCCATCCCCGCCGGCTACACTGCTTCCACCGTTTACGCCACCTCGGTTTACACCGTGACTTCGTGCGCGCCTACCGTCACCAACTGCCCCGCCACCTCCGGAACTCCCGCTGTCGTCACCTCGATCGTTGCCATCTCCACTACGATCTGCCCCGTCTCTGAGACCGGTGTCGCTTCCGTCCCTGCTGGCTCTGCTCCCTACGGCTCTTCCCCGTCTGCCCCCATCAGCAGCGGTGTCAGCGGTGAGGCTTCTACTCCCGCTGGCTCGTACCCTGGTGTCTCTACTCCTGGCTACAACGGTTTCCCCTCGGGCTCTACCGTCGTTTCTTCTGGTGTTGCTTCGTCGACTTCTGCTGCCCCCTCTGCCAACTGCCCCGGTGTTCTGCCCAAGTGCTTGAACTCTTGGATCACCAAGGTTGGCTGCAAGAGCAACACTGACTACGACTGCTACTGCAAGGAGGCCGACTTCACCAAGAAGGTCATTGAGTGCGTTGACGCCTGGGGTGCGACCGACTCTGAGATTTCTGAGGCTCTCTCCTACCTCACCGGTATCTGCGCTGCCTACGTTCCCGAGAACCCCGGTCTGATCACCAACGTTCCCACCACCGTCACTCTTGGTGTCCCTTCGACCACCCCTGCTGCTTCGCAGACTCCCGCCATCTCCAGCGGCGTCAGCGGTGAGGTTTCCACCCCTGCCGGCTCGATCGTTTCGTACTCGACTTCGACTGTCTACGCTACTTCCCTGTACACCGTCACTTCGTGCGCCCCTGAGGTTACCAACTGCCCAGCCTCCAGCGGAACCCCTGCTGTTGTCACCTCGATTGTTGCCATCTCTACGACCGTCTGCCCCGTCACCGCCACTGAGACTCCCGCGGCCTCTGCTCCCGCTGGCTCTGCCCCTGCTGGTTCTGCCCCTGCTGGCTCCCCCTCTGCCCCGATTTCCAGCGGCGTCGAGGGCGCGGCTAGCACCCCCACCCCGGCTGCCACTACTTCGTTCTCTACTTCGACCATCTACAGCACTGCCGTTTCCACTGCCGTGACCACCGACGAGAGTGGTAGCACCTCCGAGGTTGTCGTCACCCAGACCGTCTCTGTTGGCACCACTATCTGCCCCGTCACCGCTACCGAGACTCCTGAGGCTTCGGCTCCTGCTGGTAGCGCCCCGGCTGGTAGCGCCCCTGTTGCTTCTCAGACTCCCGCCATCAGCAGCGGTGTTGAGGGCGAGGCCTCTACCCCCGTCGCTTCCGTCCCGGTCACTGAGGCTACTTCGTACTCGACTTCGACCATCTACAGCACTGCCGTTTCCACCGCCGTGACTACTGATGTGTCTGGCAGCACCTCGGAGGTTGTCGTTACCCAGACCGTTTCCGTTGGCACTACCATCTGCCCCGTCACCGCCACCGAGACCCCTGCGGGCTCTGCGCCGGCCTCTTCTGCTCCCGTTTCTAGCGGTGTCGAGGGTGAGGCTTCTTCTCCCGCTCCCTCTGCTCCGGCCTCTGCTGGTGTGACTCCTGCCCCGTCTGCTCCCGCCGCTGGCAGCAGCGCCCCGGTCCCCGTCGCCTCGTCTGGCGTCGAGGGCGTGACCAGCGCTCCCGCTGTCTCGCAGCCCGCCGGTGGCTCTACCCCCGTCACCACGATCTCGATCGTCCAGACCGTCACCGTGCCGTGCACCTACACCGTCGGCGAGTCGTCTGGCTCCGCCATCCCCAGCAGCAGCACCACCACCGTCCTGTCGACCGCCGTCACCGTCCCGCAGGTCGCCTTCACGACCTCGACCGTCACCGTCAGCGGTGTTCCCACCGTCCAGACCGGCCTTGCTCAGGGTACGCCCGCCTCTGCCTCTGCCACTGCCACCCCCGCCGTCACCTCGACTGCGGGTGTCGCTGGCGGCTACGGCACGCTCAGCTCCGTCTACGTGCCCCCGGCCACCAACACGATCGTTGGCACCCCCGTTGGCACCCCCGCTGGCACTCCCGTCAGCACTCCTCCTGCCTTCACTGGCGCGGCCTCGAGCCTCAAGGCCGGCTCCATGGTCGGTGCTGGCTTCGTCGCTGCTCTGTTCATGCTTTAAGCGAGCGTGTGTTTTTTCCTGAAAGCGTGTTTCCTCACTGAATGTGTAATGTGTATCTGGAATACCACGTCTCTCGAACACATCATATTTCCTTTATTTTTCAACTGTGCATATCACCATCTCTCATTTTAGTCTACTGGGGAAAAGGAAAGCGAGTTGCAAACAAGACTTGACTGTCTGTTGCAAAGAGTGTAGCGGCAATACAGCTTATTAGCTGCTTATTGACCCGGGTAATAATCTACTGGAAAGGGTCATAGCGGCATCTGGATCAAAAGAAATTTAGATCTCTATCTCCCAAAAACTTGAAGTCTTTCTCTGCTTGATCGTGATTGGTGCCTGCCGTTTGTTTCGTTGACTGCTAAAAACAGACACTTCATTGGGGCTGAGTCGTCCAGCTCCAGCAGATGTGTCCTGCGCAGCCAGATTAAAGGGCGGGTGGATGGTGTTTCGGCGTTTGACCTCTTTTGGCACACAATGCGACGCGGCGCTAACGCTCTATACGAGTGGCGGTGATGAGCCAAGGATCGCGCACCCCGGCAGCTTTTCTGACCGGTCGCCGTCCATAAACAGCATTATGGGTATGGTACTATTGACAAGGATTTGCATGGGAATCGTGGCTGTGTTGGCAATACTGGCAGGCTCGACGTGTGCTAAGGAAAGACAACGGGCAGGGAACGTAGAAGGACCTCAAACGTGGCCTGCGATTAAGGATACGGGTCCAAGGACATGTGTTCTGCTTCAGTGCCTGGTCGCTGAGATCCGACGGGCCTGCTAGAACCGGGATCAGGGTTTTGGCGAGAGGGAACGCTGACCGCATTTTTCTCTTCTGACCCTCGGATGACGCGGCACTGCTTGAGAGAATAATGCGCGCACGCTGGGTCCCTGAGGGAACTTAGTGAAGTCCAGAGGTGAGACCTATTCGTCCATGGGCAGGCATCTCCCATGAAATTTAATTTGCAGTGTGGCGCGGCGACAATATACAGAGGCCAGCCCTACCTCTCGCAGTAGGGCCTGCGGTGCGGGTGAAGATCGAAGAGCTGAATGGAACCGACATGGTTGTCTAAATCGGGTGGTTCGTGACTAATGTCTCCATTCATGTCTTTCCCTGCTTGTGACAGGTTGCAATGGGTGTTGTGATCATTGCGGATGCCGGAAGATGGCCACCATCACCGCTGCATGAGCGTTGCATGTCTTGCTGCTCGTTTGCGGGGCATGAATCACAACCTCAACGAACGCAGCAAGCTTGTTATAATCAGCGGGCTGAGCCTGGTGCCTGATATGCCTTCTAGACCTGCGGCACGTATGGCAGTCTACGAGTGTGAACGCAATCTTGTCTTAGCCAATGGAATTGCAGAGGATAGTATGATGTGGACGTTCGATGGGAGTGCAATCCAAGAGGTCAGTGCCCGTAATCCAGCCTGACTGCTTGTCCTGATTCGATTCTAAGAACTGTGGAACTTCGTCGAGCATATCGCCGTGGGGCTTCATATGCCAAACCAGCGCCACTTTATCCTCATTCGAGAGCTTGGTGGGCTATTCTCCTGCTCAGGACTTATCTAACACTATGTCATTGCAGCTGTGAGAAAGGAGGCGGTCTTATGCATGGCCATCACGCTGCAACGCATCTCAACAGCTACTGATAGGATAGTCTCAAGGGTGGTAATAAGCTTGGCGATGAGTGGGGAGCTGGTCTATGATGGTTTCAATGATGGGATTCGCCCAGGTCACACAGCAACGGATGGCGGGTACCTCACAGCACTGAAAAGTCCTTTCTCGACATGAGGACTAGTTGAAGTCCGCTAATGATAATGTCAAGCTTGCGAGGGACGTGACGATCAAGGCATGTCCCAAGCACTTTCAGAAAGGTTGCAGTACACTGAATACTGGGGTGGAAAGATTGCTTCAAACGAAGCCTCCAAATACGCGTATCTCCGCAAATCATGTTGAAGAGCGGGCAGCTTACGAAACCAAAGCAACTTATACAGCGATTTGGCGCAGCTCTGATTGGGCGAAGGCCTTGCAGGCGTTTTGTCAATGCACGACCAGGTCAGATGACCGATGCGCCCTGCATCGAGGATGGCGGTGAGGTTCCCTGGCTCGACGATATAAGGGGCGTTTGAGCGCTCTCGTTCCAAGCGTTAAAGGCCACCAAAAGGGGCTTATACAGGCTGGCCAGCGGTGACCGGGGTTGGCCCGAAAGAGTAGGGAACACCTCCCAAATGAACGGAGCAGATCCGCACGTGACCGGGGAATGTTGGTCGGTGTAACTGCAGCGGCGATCGGAAACGTGGGGTTAGGCTCCAGCCCTACAGCATGCGGCCCGTCGCGGCGGAGCACGTCATCGCGAGCCTGCGCGGCCGGCCACGCTGGCGACGGCGAGGCGAGGAAGCGCAGGTGGAGGCCGCGATGGAGTCTGGGGCGAGGAGGCTCTTGACGGGCGGAGGCTTGGCCCCGGGCCGCGGGAAGCCGCCAGTCGATCCTTGCCCGCGCTTGTCCAAGGCCTACAATGAAACTTATTTGCGACCTCGACTTTTGCGCCCGTCGTTCTCTCACCCGCACACCCAACCACGACCACACCCACGGCCTCCGGATTCGGGCCCGGCACCGCTCTGCGACCACAGTCACCCCGTCACCCGCCTCGATTTTCTGCTCTATGGGATCTTCCTGCGACAACACGACCGCCTTCTTCGTTTCGCGCTCCGCCGCGACTGCCCTCAACGCCGCCCCTGCTGACGCCCACGGCCCGGGACTCTCCAAGACTGAGGCGAGCTTCGCTTCGTTGCTTTGGCTAGTGGCGCTAGGTCCGCCTTGAAGGGCGGACGGTAAACGCTGAGAGGTGACGGAAGGGTGCGCGCGGCCTGAATGAACACATTTTGGGTTTCGCAGCTGACACCCGCCTTCGCGTAGCGTACCTGGAGCCACCGCCCGTGGATGGCTGCTTGAGACCTCCCACCCTCTTGTACGAACCGAACAGAATCCCCCCAACCCCCGCGACAATGGTTTTCGCCTTCGACGAGCACGACCAGCACCTGCCGCAGCCGCCTCAGGCTCAGGCCCCGACGAGCGCGCCGCATAATCCCGCGCATGCCGCCATCGACGGAGTCCTGAACGGCGACACTCCTGCGGTCACGATCGCTGCACCCATGGACGCTGAGCCTGGCCTCCGCCTTGCGCGCAACATCACCCGCTCGCCGCCCATGAAGGTCATGTCGCAGTCACCCCACCGACAGTCCACGGCGAACCCTACAATGCATGCGCAGATGCTCGGCGAGAAGCTCAACTTCGAGAAGGCCAAGAGCAACGCCGCGAAGAAGAAGAAAAAGAAGCGCGCAAACAGGCCCACTCCGGCCGCGCCTGCCATGCAGACCATTCGCGGATTCCAGACTCCTGTCACCTCGGAGTGTGAGGAGACCGATATTTCGGCTTCCAACACGCCCATGCTCGGCCCCGTCAAGTCGCGCGACCTTCCCAGCGTCACGAGCAGCCCTGCGCTCCGCCCGACTTCCTCGAGCAGCGGCATCAGCTCCATGAAGGCCCAGTTGGAGAGACTCAACCTCAGCTCGCCCATGCCGAACCCGGTGACCTCTATGATTGCTGCGTCGAGTAACGTCAGTGTCATCTCCGACTTGTCAAGCAATAGCGACAAGACCGAAATGGAGACGTACGAAGTCGAGATCGACGAGGATTTTGCCAGTGTCGATGTCCGGGAGAGTGTTTTCGAGGATACCACCGATTCCCGTATCGGTTCTCTTACTCGCAAGATGACTGCCGACGACTTCGAGCCCATGCGTTGCCTCGGCAAGGGCTCTTATGGGACCGTGCTCCTCGTCAAGCATAAGGCCACCGGGCGCCTCTTTGCGCAGAAGCAGCTGCGGAAGGCTTCTCTGACTGTCCACAAGAAGCTGGTGGAGCAGACCAAGACTGAGCGTGTCATTCTGGAGAATGTCAACCGCCACCCGTTCGTGGTCAAGCTTTACTACGCCTTCCAGGACCATGAGAAGCTCTACCTCATTCTGGAGTACGCGCAGGGTGGAGAGCTGTTCCATCACCTGGCTATGGAGCGTATGTTCACCGAGGAGGTTGCTGCGTTCTACATGGCTGAGATGGTCCTCGCCCTGGAGCATCTCCACCGCAGCGTTGGCGTTGTCTACAGGGACCTTAAGCCTGAGAACTGTCTTCTGGATTCCGAAGGCCATCTTCTTCTCACTGACTTTGGTCTCTCCAAGGTCGCTGTGGACGAGAACGACACCTGCAACTCGATGCTGGGCACCGCCGAGTACATGGCTCCTGAGGTGATCCAGGGCAAGGAGTACGGCTTCCCGGTTGACTGGTGGTCGCTCGGCGCGCTGGGTGTCGATCTCTTGACAGGATCCCCGCCCTTCACCGCCAACAACAACGCCAAAGTCCAGGAGAAGATCGTCAAGCAGAAGCTCCAGCTACCTTACTTCCTCAGCCCAGACGCGAAGGACCTCCTCACGCGCCTGCTGCGCAAGGAGCCAAACAAGCGTCTCGGCGCCAACATGCCAAAGGACCTCACCACCATCAAGGCGCACCGCTTCTTCCGCAAGATCGACTGGAAGAAGCTGGCCAAGCGCGAGCTCGAGCCGCCCATTGTGCCCCTCATCACCGATCCGGAGCTCGCGGAGAATTTCTCGAGGGAGTTCACGGACCTGGCCGTCAGCCCGGTCGTGTCGATGCACCGCAGCGACATCCTCTGCGGCAGCGATTTGGACAGCACGGACGCGTCGACGCATACGGAGGCGGAGCTGTTTGGTGGGTTCAGCTTCGTGGCGAGCTCGAGCTTGTTGGAGTGTGGGGATTGGGCCTTTTGACTAGCTGGAATCTTCTGGTCTGTCTCGGTGGTTGGATATGTGGGGGTAGAGGTGGTGGTAGAGAAGGGCATAGAGGGAGAGTGGTGCGAAAGAGGGTCTTTTGGTTATTCATTGCTCTACCGCATTGCTTCCATGGCATTTCTGTGCTGCGCTGCTTTTGCGGTGTTTGCAGATCGCGTGCTTTTGGGTCTTAGTCATAGTGTTGTAGTGTTATTGAATTATATCATTGCTATCTTTAGCTTCTCTTCGGAAGACCGTGACAGCTTCGCCATTCTCATCTCTTCAAACTAGCCATTGACAAGAACGCATGGCTTGTGCGGGAAGCACAACAAGAGATATGAATACCTTCAAGAGGTATTTGAAGCACTCATCAGTATAGTTACTTCGTCGCCTGGCCGGATCTCGTAGTCGCCGATCATTTCGTTCAAATGCTGTTTTCTTCACGCTAGCTGTGAGCAACCATATGCACACTTGTTCTACGTTGACGTTTCTTAAATAGTCTGCATAGAAGATAATTCACAACACGAGTTTGCCACCAACTGTGAGCAGAATGCTTGCCCACTTGATCTACACAAGACGTAGAGACACGAAGCTACGGAAGACATCAAGGAAAGCTCACGCTACCATATAATAAAACGCTCAAAAACTCTCTTATTTAGCGCTCCTAATCTCTTGTTTCACGACTGTCATTCCTCAGCTGCTGCCCTATTTATCTGCATATCCGCCTAAGTCCTTTGAATAGCTCACACCAGCCTCTCACCTCATGCTCCCCCCTCAGCAGTCCCCACCCCAACCATCCGGATCCCCACCCATGCCCCGCTGGATAGCATTCCAACCGGCCATGCCCGCCTGAACGAACCCGACGGCCTGATTCACATGGGCATTACCCGACTCAAACCTCGCGTTCCGGCCATCCGGCAGCTCATCCTCCAGGTCAAACTGCGAGGCATCGCCCTGATGGCCGTCCATGACGAGCCGCCTGATCAGGTTCCTGTGCTTCGCGAACCACTGCTCCTCGGACAGGGTGGCGTAGCGCTTGCGCTGGTTGGGGTCGTTGGCGGCGGGCGGCAGCGAGAAGGCCCAGTTGACGGTGTAGACGGACCAGCGGGCGGTCAGGAGGTAGAGCAGCGGCCAGGTGAAGAGCCACAGGAAGGACAGGTAGAAGACCCAGCGGATCCAGGTCGTCGTGCGCCAGCGGTTGACCGCGTGCGGCGAGTACACGTCGACGGCGCGGTTCTCGAGCGGGAACGAGATCAGGATGTGGCCGCGGTACTGCGTCGACCGGATCAGGGCCTCGACGCGCTGGCGGATGAGCGCCTCGTCGAGCCCGGAGACGGTGCGGGAGACGCGGAAGCTGGGTGGCGGTGAGCGGTGGGGGTCGTGTGAGGGGCGAGGGTGCGTTTGCTTACATCTTGAGCTTGGAGGTGGAGGCGCAGTATTCCTGGCACCACTCCATCAGGTCCGGCTTCGTCTCGCCGACTTCGAGCTCGCGCTGGTAGCCCTTGGCGCGCGTCTTGCGGAAGCCGCCGCGGCGGGCAGGCTCGCCGTTCTCGACGGTGCGGTCCTGCCACCAGTCTTCGTCGAGAGGCTTGCCGAGGAAATGCTGTAAGGAGAGCATGATGTCGAAGTCTACGACCTGCTTCTTCTCTTTCTTGTTGCCATTGCGCGTGGTCTGCATATGGTAGCCATGGATCTGGACGACAGGGCGGGGCGGAAGCAGGCGCAGATAGCCGGTGATGTAGTCGTGTAGGTGGTCCGGATTGGTGAGGCGCTCATCCATGCGGATGGTGATTGCGCGGCGGTTGATTGGCTTGCCGAAGGCGTAGTAACGGCCGCTGCGCTCAATAACAGCGTACTCATCTGAGTGTGATGGGATGCCATTGGCGGGAGCGGCTGTCGAACCTTCGCCGCTTACGCTGTCGGTGTAGGTGGGCGGCTGGTCACCGAGCTGGGGGGCGTCGTCGTACTCATAGTCGCTGCGGGTGGTGTGCATGGACACGGCATCTGGGTCATCGCGATAGGCGGGAGCAGGTGTTGGCTTGCCCATTTTCAAAGATGGCCTCACAGGACAAGACGTAGGGACGAAGCGCAGTCGGGCTGGGGTTTGACGGAGGGGAATAGGCGAGGCTTTGTCCTGGCGGTGGATTTAAGAGGCGCCAGAAGGATTGTGTCGGGGTAGTTAGACTAGGCGGCAACGACGCCTATCAAGCTAGACCGGACGGCTGAATCCTTTACGCAGGGGAGAATGGGTCTAAAAATACCCCCGAAACGAGATTTCAATACTCGGAAGGCGCCAGCACCAATCAGACGAGCGCTGGCTACCGGCACGCAGGGTCGGGCCAGTAAAGGCCGTGGGAGGAGGCGGTGGTGGATGAACAACGCGGCGGACGTGGGAGACGCGCCGATGGCAGCGCGAGTCACGGTGCAGCGTGACGCGACCGACAGCGCAAAGGGCCTGAGAAATAAGCTCGAGCGCCAAGCACTTGCTAGCGCAGCGAATCCCGACGAATTCCCGCGCGGCCAAAATTTTTGGAGCGCAGATGCGTCACCAAGCTCGCGCTCCCGCTCCCGCTCTCGCTCTGCGCCCAGCGGAGCCTTGATGCGACTCTTCTTCGGTCTGACTCTCGCCCGCTCTCGTCCGCGCGTCTCCGTCCCTCTCGCTGCCGTGCACGTAGCATGGCGCATCGACTCTAGCACTCTAGCAAGACGCTTCCACCCCGCAAAGCCCGCAATGGCCGACACGACCGCCGCGACCAGCGACGCGCCTGCCTCGCTCGCCGACCCGCCCCGCGCTGCCCAGCTCGTCTTGCATGATGGCAAGAAATACAACACCGTGAAGGAGGGCAAGGCCTACATCCTCGTGCCCCCGAACACCGCCACCTCCACCGATCCCAAGAAACAGGGCAAGCACGACGACGACGAGCAGAAGCAGGCTGTCTTCTACAACCCCATTCAGCAATTCAACCGTGATCTGAGTGTGCTGGCCATCCGCGCCTATGGCGAAGATGCGCTGGCCACCAAGACGCGGAAATACAACCAAGAACAATTAAGAGAGAAGAAGCGCCGCGATAGGAAGAGGAAGGCTCGCTCGGAGCAGGAGGGTAAAGACAGCAAGAAACCGCGGGTCGAAAGTGGCGCTGAGACTGGTGCAGCAGAGAAGACTGAGCCAGGTGCTGACGTAAAGGCTGAGGATGCACCGGCAGAGACGAATGCCGGCTCCAGCGGCCATGAGGCTGCGAAAGACGAGAGCACTACGTTTGATGACTCGAAGCTGAGCGAGGACTTGCGCGCGTCGGACGAGGAGACCAAGCAGAACGGCTCGTCCAAGGGCCCCAAGTTCCGCATCCTCGATGCCCTCTCAGCCACCGGCCTTCGTGCTCTCCGCTACGCTCACGAGATTCCCTTCGTGACCTCCGTCACTGGCAACGATCTTTCTCCCTCAGCCGTAGAAGCGATGAAGCTCAACATCAAGCACAACAGACTGGAGGACAAGGTCACACCCGTCATTGGCAATGCTGTCGCACACATGTACCAGTTCGTGGGGCAGGAAGGGATTGGTGGCCCGGGACAGAAGTACGACGTGATTGACTTGGATCCCTATGGAACTGCTGTGCCGTTCCTTGACGGAGCAATCCAGGCTGTCACTGATGGCGGTCTCCTGTGTGTTACTTGCACCGATGCTGGTGTGTTCGCATCGACGGGCTACCTCGAGAAGACTTACAGTCAATACGGCGGACTGCCGCTGAAGGGGCTCCATTCCCACGAAGGAGGCCTGCGTTTGATTCTGCACGCGATCGCAACAACGGCTGCGAAGTATGGTATCGCCATTGAGCCCTTACTTAGCTTGTCTATCGACTTCTACGCGCGCGTGTTCGTAAGAGTCCGGAAGAGCCCTGCTGAAGTTAAGTTCCTTGCCGGTAAACAGATGCTTGTGTATAACTGCGACTCCGGTTGTGGAGCATGGACAACCCAGTTTCTCGCAAGGAACTCGGTGCAGGAGGGCAAGAAGGGAACACAGTTCTTCAAGCACAGCTTCGCTCAAGGTCCTTCTGCACCGCCCCATTGCCCTCACTGTGGTTTCAAGACCCATGTAAGTTTTCTTTTTTGTCTCTTATCTATGTACAGACTAGCAATGATAATAACAGCATCTAGCTTGCCGGGCCTATGTGGGGTGGACCTATCCACAACCCAGCCTTCATCGAAAAGGTCCTCAGCTACCTCCCAACTGTCGATAAAGACACCTACCACACCACTGAACGTATTGAAGGTATGCTCCGTACCGCCCACGACGAGCTCCTCTTCGAAACCTCCTCCCCATACGCCCGCCCCACCTCCGAAAACCCCTTGCCATCGTCCGATGACATCAAAGACGCCCCTATTCCAAAGATTGACCCCGTCCTCATTGACCACCACCCCTTCTTCCTCAATGTCTCCCACCTAGCAAAGATTCTGCACTGCCAGGCACCTCCCGAAGCGGCGTTCAAGGGTGCATTGAAGAGGTTGGGATATAGGACCACGCGCTCGCATTGCAAGCCGGCCATGGTCAAGACAGATGCGCCTTGGGAGGCAATTTGGGAAGTAATGAGGGAATGGGTGCGTCAAAGAAGCCCGGTAAAGGAGGAGAAGTACAGGCTCAACACGCCGGGCGCGGGGATATGGGCAAAAAGGAGAGTCGTTGAAGATGTTGAAATGACGGAGAACAAGGAGGTAGAGAGCGCGGACAAGGAAAAGCAGGTAGAGGAGAATGGCGGTTCGGAGGGAGAGGGTGAAGTGGAAAGGAAGAAAGTGTGGTTCCCGGATAATGGTTTGGAGAAACTGCAGAAGTTGGTCATTGTCTTCGATGAGAAGTTGGGCAAGGACAAGGAGGGCAAGAAGTTGGTGCGGTATCAGATGAACCCAAGAGCTAATTGGGGCCCAATGAACAGGGCGAAGTAGGATATGCATGTTGGATATTTTCTGGGGGGCTGGCATTGCAGTTCGGTATGCGATATTGGCATTTGACGGCGTTAAAAGACACTCCGAAGCTTCGGAAATGTGGAAGGGTGCATCAACTCGAGGGGAAAATAAAAGACAATTGATCATGTTTGTATGTTCATGGATATCGGGTGGCATTGTGGTTAGGTTGAGCAGAACGGAAGCCTACATCAGCACTGCCGATCCCGTTACCAATGGTGTTTTCCACCTTGCCATAAACCACTACGTTTTGTATCACAACCGGACACGAACTCATGGAGTAAATGCCTCTTTTTTTTTTTTTTTTTTTTACCAAGTT
>RKSS01000213.1:32497-59655 GCA_009829855.1 Neofusicoccum kwambonambiense
TCCCTCATCCCATCCCCTCTCTTTGATGGCAGAGGCGGCACCGGCTACTGCCTCGTGGGCGGCAGTAGCATTGGTTCTGGCTAGTACTTACTACAGGCTCTTGTCTCCATACGATTTTACCATCAATCGGCGCTTTCCTGGCCTCCAGAGCAATTTTCTCTGCAATGAATAGCAGCCATTTGCGTTGAGAGACTCTTACTGTTTCCACTCATACGCATGGGTGGCGAATAACCGCTCCCCGGGCGCGAACTGTCCAGATTCTCCAGAGGTTGCCATGACCTGCTCCATGCCTAGATGGTTGAATGCATCGCACGATGCGGGGTGCAGATGTTCGCATTGACACTGCCTTTCCAATTCAATTCAACCACCTGCATATGGCTCGCAGTGCTCTCATTGAGTGGAGCGGTGGCAGGGCAAATCGTGGACCATGGCTAATCACCCACGATCCTGCATGCTCAGATATGATGGACAGGAACGTGAGAATCAGGTAGTATCCATCCGTAAGTTCTGAGAAGCGAGAAAAAGAGGGGATTGTAGCGTCTATAGCACACGAAATGTCAACGGTGAGTCATACCGAATCTTGTTTGACGCTCCACGCCGTGCTGGACTCGATGTTATTTCATAGATAAGCTATACTTACTGCAACAGCGCATGGCCAAGTGTCTTTCGTGGTCGCGCCATGGAGATGAACAGCGGTAGCCCCTCCTCCCGGTCTTGATCCTGCCTCGTCAACGGAAGTGCGGGTGCGATCGGGCTGAGACTCTGGAACAACATCAACACGTGGCACGCTCCACTGCGCCAGCCTTGCCAACCGCCAGTAGACACGCACAGCCCTCTTCACCCCTCTTCGGCCGAGGGAACGCAGAAACTTCTAGCAAAGCCTTGTGTAATCAAATCTAACTGGAATTCTACTCGTAGCTCGCGCAGCCGCGTGCTGGCAGGACGTGAGCCGAAATCTTCTACACCGGCGGACGCAACGCGAGGAAAACGCGTGTGAAGGAAACGAAACGGCACCTGCGGCTGCGGGCAGGCCTCGAGCTGCCTCTGGTGGCAGGTCGCGCCCTGGCCGCGAACGGGGCGCTTGTAGCTGCAAAGTGGCGCGCCCACGCATCCTCGTTACGTTCGTGTGAGGCATTAGATCACCTGCATGAGCGCGTATAAGAGCGGGGCAGAATAATCGAACCGGGCCTTCAAGCTTCATCATAAGCAATTTGTCTTTTCAACCCGATTAGAGATAAGAGGCAAGCAATTCACACTGGTCGACGAGTACAGCACGCTTCTTCCTTGTAAAAATTGGTAAGAAAGGGGTAGAGTAACCCGGCGGTTTGCCAGCAAGAATGTCTCCACAGCTCAAGGAATTGCATACAATGGGGAAGAAAAGATTCAAGTTGCTAAAGAATTACTAAAGCAATATGCCGCGGTGTCGTTAGAGGGGAAACACCATAGCTACGTGGGGGACTCCCGTACGTCGTACATACGTTGGATGGGATGCCGAGAGACTTTGAAGCACGTCAATTTGCATTGATCGACTCACAGACCGCAAATGCGGATTAGACTGAGCATCGACTTCTGGCCTGGGTTTCTTCCTGGAGTGCGGATGGATTGGAAGTAGAAATACAGAAATTGGTAGCTCGCGGGCACACTTAAAGCTGAAAGGGGGAAAAGCGAAGCGATGAAATACGCGACGTAGGTATATGTCCATTTCAATCTATCACCTACGCCCTCATTCTACACCACCAGCCGGCACTCATACCAATATATCATAAGCCATTCTCTCACTATCCACTACTTGTCGTCCAAACCACCCTCCACCGATGTCATCCAAGAACATATCCACCCCTAAACGCATTGGTATCGTAGAAACGCGCAATCGTACAAGAGCAAAGAAGTCCCCCTCCCTTTATACCTCCCCCCTCTCACCTGCTTACTCCTTCGCCTTTCCCCTCTCGTAACTAATATCCAGCTGCCACAACGAATCAAAGAACCCCGACTTCCTCGGCTGATGTCCCGGCTGCTTCGCCGCCGACGGCGACATCGGCCTGTCATCCTTGCCATTGGTCATCGACGTCGGTGGTAGACCACCGCCAGCAGCGGCGATTCTCTGTGATGAAGAAGAGCCACCGGCGGCGGCAGCCGCGAGTGCCGACGCCGCCTTGCTTGGGGCAGCCGACGAGGGCGGCGTGTCGCCGTTGCTGCTGTTCGAGACGGGCGAAGCGATGGTCGCTTTTGGTGGAGCCTGTTCACAGCGCACCAGGAAGAGTGTCAGCAAGATTGAGGTTGAGGAAGAAGGAAAGAATAAAAGACACGGAGGACAAAGAGAGGTTGTGGCTTTACCATCCTCTCTTTCCCCATTCACTCTACTGGACGGGTGCTCTGACCTCTTCGCCCGCAGCGCTGGGGCGGGCAGTGTTGTTGTTCTCTGCTGACGCCTCGCCGTTGTTTGGCTGGTCCGCTGCCGCCGCTGACGAGCCGGCGGCCTTGTTGTTGACGGTCATGCTGCGCTTGGAGCCGGCGCTGCTGCGGCGGCTGTCCAAGCTCTTGTTGAGGGTCTTGCTGGCATCATTGCCAATGAGACTTTTCTTCATGCGGATGCTGCCTTTGGCGTCGATCTTGGTGCTGTCAACGGTGCTCTTGCCAAGGCCAGGCGTCAGCGGCGCGCCGACCTTCTCCTCGGCCGCTTCGACCAGGTGCCAGCGCAGGCCGTCTGATAACTCGAACGGGTTATCGTCTTCGTACGAAAAGCCACTGCGTTCGCTGGTGATGGAACGTCCATCACTACCACGGTTGGTGTCCATGGACTTGGACAGGTCGACCACACGCTCCTCGACCTTGGTGATGCGTGCCACCAACCATTCCTTGCTGTGCAAACGGTGCGATTCTTGCTCGCGGAGGAAATAGTGCGGCGCGCCAACGTTGAATGCTGCCCAAGGTCGCGTAGCTTGGTTTCGCGTGGGAAGGAAGAGAGCGAGATCGCCCTCCTTGAAGCCACGGATGGCAATCTTCTCGTGCGCTTCACTCTGGAACCGGTGTGACTTGTCGCGGTACGTGCGGGCTTCCCGCTGCCACTTCCGTGCAGTGTGCTCCATGTCTCTCATACGCTTCGTGATGGCCTCGCTGAAGGTCTCGATATCGAAACGGCTGATATTGGCCATGAATTCTGCGAACTGCACCGCTTCGACATCGGCGTTCTCTTGCTCCGTCCACTTGAGCGCTTTGAGAATCTGAGAGTTCTCAAGGGGTTTCTTGGACGGCGGTGGGGACGACACGCTGCGGGTCATGCCTGCTGCACTCTCACCCGGAAGAATAGCGCTTTGACCAGCAACCCTGGAAGCACGCTGGATGACCATCTGGTTGCCTTGCTGTGTGATGGCGAACCCAAGCGTCTCCAGCAGTCTGTGCAACCGATCGTTGTTGGCAAGCAATCTCTCCGACAAGTCCCTCGCACGCTTCGCCTGCTGTTCGGATCTTGACTCGCCGCTGGTTGAGTTGGCTTGCAGCGTGCTGTACTTCTCCTGCAGATCGGCCAGAGACTTTTGAATGTTGGCCACCAGCGCCTTCGCCTCTGCAAGCTCTGTAGAGAGGCGTTCAACCTTCGTCTCCTCTTCGGTGACACGCTGGCGCAGAGCCTCCGCACCGGTCTCTCCTTCGGCGAACTTTGCGCGCAGGTCCTCAAGGTGGCTGCGCTCATCCTTCAACTCTGCAGCCAGAGCATCAGCCCTGGCACTCTCGGTTGCAAGCTCTTCGCTCTTCTTTGTGATCTCCGATTCGTGCGTCTTGATCTGTGCCTCGAACTCATTCCTCTGCTTTGCGGCAGCAGAAGTGAGGGCCTCGTTCTCTGACTTGGCCTTCTCGACAGCTTCGGCAAGCTCGCGGGCATACTCCTTGGATCTCTGTGCAAGCCGCTCGAGCTCGGTTGCCAACTCTGTGCTGTTCTCTGGCAGAGCTTCGCCCTTTGCAAGCGAGGAAAACGCGCTTTGCATCGTGATCTTCCGCTCCGACTGAGCAGCTTCGTGCTCCTGAATGGCACGCTCGGCAGCCTCGGCGCGCTCCTTCTCCCGTTGAACTTCCTCCTCGGCCTCCTTGCGGATCTGATCGAGTTCAGCTTCCAGTGCTTGTTTCTTCTCATCATAATCAGCCCTCTCGTGGTCGCGACTTCCGAGGTTCCTGTCGAGCTCCTCTTCGAGCTCTTCATTTCTGTAGCGAAGCTTCTTGATCTCTGCCTCAAGAGATCTGCGCTCCTCGGACCAGTCTTTCTGCATCGCCTCCATGTTCTCCATGAGATCCTTATTAGTAGAGACTCGCTCTTCAACGTGACGCTGAAGATCGTTGACGGCATCAGTGCGTGCGGAATGCTCTTTTTCCAGATTCACCCTCGCGTCCCTTTCGGCCCTCAACTCACTCTCGAGTTGCACGATTCGCTGAGCCAGAGCTCGCTCCTCGGCGCTCTTGTTGGCAGAATACCTTCGAGATGAGATGGACGAGTGTCGAGAAAGATTTTCTTGGGGTCTCGGGGAGGCAACGCTGGGGTATTGGTCCATCGTGGGCGTCTCGGGCATTTGAGAGGTAGGCGGCGCGACTCCACTTCCGATGGACATGCGGCTGATGTGGCTTTGGCGGTGAAGTAGATCCTCCAGCTTCCGAACCCTGCTTTTCGAACTCTTCAACTCCTCCTCCATCTTAGACATTGACTCTCTGAGGACCCGTGTCTCGTCTTCTCCACGGAGTAACAGTGACCCTTTGCCTAGACCGCCCTCATGCGCGCTTCCCGTCTTGAAACCCTTCGCATGCTTGATTTGTTGTCTAGTTGGGCGGTCGAGATCCTTGAATGCCTGCGCAAGCGGTTCCACGATAGGATCCAACCCGCCGATACTGTTCAAAATGTGCAAATACTCCTGAAAATCTTGGCGAGTGACCTGGGGCCATCCTGCATCTTGACCATTAATGTTGATATCAATGCCGAGCGCGTTGTCGTGTGCGGCATCTATGTTGATGACGTCGCCATTGTTTTTCAGCCACCTCTTCCTTCTACGCTCTTCCTCCTCACGGTATCCTGCTATTTCCTCTGCTAAAGATGACGAGTCCCTCTTTAACTTTTCCGCCCATTCGTTCCTTCTCGCGGCTTCAATCAAGAGAATACCATAGATATAAGGCATCTTCGATATGACTGACAGCGCCTCCAACGCATCCTGGCTCTCGGGTGAAATCTCGATCGATGCGATAGCGGCATTCGCACCCGCAAGGGTTGATTCTATGGACGCAATTGTTTGGAGATGCTCGACTGCGAGGTGAACTGCCGTGTTCTTTCGTTCCACTGAGTGCTTGAGCAGATCGTTCATCTCAAGAGTGTAGTCTCTGAGAGAAGGCAGGAAGTTCCGGGTGTGGAGTAGTGCCATTTTCGAAGCCTGTGCGATGGATGATTTGGATTGCGCCGGAAGCCCGAGGACGTGCTCGTAGTCCGAGTCAACCTTCTTCGCTATGGCCTCGATCTCCTCGAACAAGCGAATGGGCTCCTCTTGGTAGTTGTACGAAGAGTGCATCTGGCTCTGATCCACAGCATTCTGTAGATCATTGTACACCGCCCGAATCTTCTCGATCTGCTTGTCCATCTCGACTATGCGTCCCTCTAACTCATCCAGAACAGAGTTGCTAACCGCCGCCGCCTTCTTTGCCTTGTCCGCATTGACGAAAGTATCGAGCGTCGTGCGGGCGTCGCTGTTCTTTCTGGACTGCTTGCGCGGAGTATCGTTGCCAAGGGTGGAGATGAAGCGGCGGAACTGCTGGCTGGCAGGTATGGAACTAAGACGCTGAAGATCGGCCTCCCACGACTGCACGCACTCCTCCTGCTCCTTAGCGACAGCGTTGAACCAGTCGCGTGCTTCGGCCTGCTTCTGCTCCAGCGTGCGAATGTGTGTCTCGTGATTGCTGGTGGCGACGCGCACGCCGCGCTCGACAACGGCCTGCTCGCCCAGGCGCTCGCGGGCAGCTGCGGCCATGGAGCGGCACTGCTCCTGCAGGCCCAGCGTCCAGTCGCGGCGCGCCTTGAACAGGTTCTGCCATGCTGCGAGGTCGTTCTGGTTGGAGAGAGTGTCCGGCGGCTTTCCGGGCTGAAAGGCTTTAGGGAGCGGCTCGGGCGGTACGAGGTGGTCGAGGTTCTCCGGCGCCGGGAGTGCGAAGAGGTCGCGGTCGTAGAGAAAGATCTCTTTCTGTAGCGGCGCGGTCAGAGCTAGTTTGCGGAGGTTTCAAGGGGGCGAGAGATCTCTTACCTCGGTCAGGAGAGTCTGCAGCTTGACGTGCTTGCCGCGCGGGGTGAGCAGGATCTGGTCCTGCGGCGGGATCTTGGTCGCATTGTTAATCCAGGCCTTGAGGGCGTCGAGAGAGCTGAAGACGACGGGGTCGGCGTCGAGCCGCTTGCCCGCGTGGGCGACGAAGACTGACAGCGACATGCGCCTGCCGGCCGTCTATGCGGGTGGTGGAGGGAAAAGGTGTTGTCGCAGCGACATGCCCTCGCGGAGCGTGCGCTGCGGTTAGGCGGTGATGATGATGGCGCTCCGGCCAGTGCACAGCTCAAATGACCGGCAACGCCCTAGCTCCAGCCACAGCGACCACGGGACTGCCGGGATATCCTAGTGTGGGCCGGTGTACAAGACAAGCTCGACGCTCTTCTGGGTGGCGTGCGTGCTGCCTGGAGCGGGCCCTGGGTCCCAATCCTCACGCGGAGGCAGCCTGGCATTCGTTGGGCACCGTGACGTGGCTGACGAGGCTCTTCGCGGCGAAGAATGGTCGACTAGCGGCAACGAATTCCCCGGAGCTGTGGCTGCGCGCGGCGAGCGGCGAGCGGCAGGGCGGCTGCCGTCGCGGCGCGTCTCCCGAGACAACACCAACACGCGCGCCTCGTTCCTCGCGGCACATGTCACGCGTGCCTCTCGACGACCATGGATGACGCCAGCCATCAGCCGACGGGGCCCAGCCCGTCACAGGAACCCGGAGACGACCTTATGAACACCCCGGATGCCGATGCCCTGGTACTAAGCGACCCCGAGAAGCTCGTGCTGCAGCTTTATCAGCAAGTGCGCGAGCTAGAGCTCGAGTGCGCCCTGGTCGAGGCACAGCAGAATGGTACGTTCACCCTGTTTGGACGACTCCAAGCGCCAGGAAAGGCCCATATGCCCGTTAAAGGCAACCACAATTATCTATGTCTTCATCCACGTGCATTCCATCTTAGCAAATACCATCAATCTAGTCACTCTCAGCTGCACGAAATATTGACCTTGCGTCACTCTAACACCACCCAGATGCCCTATCCCCCTCATCAGACGAAACCCTCTCAGATGACGAGGTAGCTCAGCAGCTACTTGTTGCCGAGCGCGAAGCCATGGAAGCACGAGCGTCGTACCTATTGCGCAACAAGATCGTCGAGCAAGTCCTCATCACCGATCCCGTCATCAGAGCCGTACACGCCGGCTCGAATGCTTCATTTGATGAGAGGTCGGTCTTGTTCCCATCACAAAAAAAAGGAAAAAAAAAACACGATCTCTCCCCATCTCATCCCATCCGCTCTCAACCCCCAATAGCAAAACTCGACCCCACTAACGCGCGAACCACCAGACGGCTCCTCCCCCACCTCCACACCCGCGACATCCTCTCCATGTACCTCTCTTCCCTCATCGCCAACCTCACTACCACAACCTCCTCCCTCACCGCTGCCACCAAAGCCCTCACCGCCGCCAACGCCAAAAACACCTCCCTCGCAACCACCCTCCTCTCTCTCGCCAAACCGCCCGCTTCTTCCGTCGCCACAGCCGACGAGATCACGGACGCGAACCTGCGCGCCCAGCTGCTCGCGGCCGAGAAGGACGTGACGGCAGCGCGGCGGCGGTGGCGCAGCGTCAAGGGCGTGGCCGCCGGGGTGGTCGTGGGCAGCGGGGTGGACTGGGCGGGCGAGGAGGGGTTGCGGAGGTTGGTGATGGAGGATGAGGAGGATGTCGTGGGCGAGCGGGATTAAGGGTTGAGGGAGGAGACTTGAGGAAGGGGGCAAAGGGGAAAAGAAGACAGAGGTGTTTTTGAGCGACGGTGGCGAGGATGGCGATTAGGCGAGAATGTAGGAGATGGAGAGGACCTAAAGGTGGCTCTTTATTCCGCGGCTCTTTCAGCTTGGGACATAAGATCTGCACGGATTAAGGATAAGAAATCGAAAGACGAATGTCAATGAATTACCTACGCGAGGTAAAGGGTTTAAACCAAATAATAGCCTCAGGCGTTTGAAAGTCATCAGAGTTTAAATCACGCTTATTTTTTCCTGCCGTTACGAGGTATCAGACTTGATAATACATACAGTCGAGAAGGAGGAGAGCCTTCTGTTCCGCAAAAGCATCAGAAATAGAGGAACAAGAAATTAACGCCCGTATCATGCCGCTGAGCCACCCCACTAATCGAATAAAAATCAGGCAGAAAGAAGACCAATCATTAACCCCCGGCCCCTAACCCATGAAACGCAATGAAAATAGAATGTCAGCAGTGGGTGATGAGCGTTCCCTCAGACCACGCCATCCATGATGCTTGCCAGCCGTTGAAGAAGGAAGGAAAGGGCAGTGAGAAGTCAAGTGTATGTTGAAAACCATGCAGGACAAACATGCAAGCATGCACTCTCGAAGAGAAAGGAAAAAGACAGAAAGAACCTTGTCCACCGCCCCATCTTTCCCACAGTTCGCCACTTTCACCAGAAACTGCACCAGCCGATATAATGCTGGCACAAATTCTCCAGATTCGTCGCCTCACGAATGAGGCGATCGACCTGCGCGTTGACATTGAGCTCCTCCTGCGGCTTGAAATCGCGCCCAGTCAACTTCTGCTTGACACGCGACAGCACTTGCAGCGCGCGCGCATTCTGCTCCTCCTTGGCCTCCGGCTCATTGGGGCCACCGGCGCCAGGCGGCGCGATGCTTGACCGGTGACGCGGCCGGAAGGAGGATTCGGGACGTTCGCCGGGCGCAACATCGACGCCGATGATGGAGGCACGGCGTTGCGAGGTGAAGGATGGCTCTGGGGGAGATTCGCGGTTGCCGAGGCGCCAATTGAGGAGAGGGTCGTGGATAAACTGCAGTGAAAGTTGGGTCAGTATCATAGGCGTTCTTGGCTGATGGGTAGATAGTGTGAGAACTTACAGCTTCGAGCACGGCCATGACGGACTCCTTGTTGCTCCTCAACACACGCATGACATGCTCACAGGTCGTGCGGTAACTACCTTCGATGTTGCTGACTTCCATGGCGTATGTCAACATCCTCGTCAGGCGGAACGGTACGCGCTCGGGGTACTTCTCGCGGTGCATGGCAACTTCGAAGCAGTCACCGAAATCGATATGGATAATCTTGCCCGTAACCTTGTCGAGCATCAGGTTGGACGGGTGACGATCACCAAGACCCAAGATGTAGCCGACCATCGACATGACTGCCAGAGACCGAGTGTAATTGGTACGGCGGTCGAGCCAAGCTTCAGAGCTCTTGCTCTTGAGCCAGAGCACGCGGTAGAGATCTTGGCCGGTGGTATTGTCCAGGGCATACCCGAACACCTCGACCTTCTGCATCAAAGTCAAACAGTCGTAGTCTGGAGCCATCTGTAACATGATCCGGTGTTCGATGTTGAGTAGAATCTTCCGGCTCTCGCGGTACTCACGGATGAGCACATGGAGGGTATCACTGTTCGGCACCCATCCGAGCAGACCGGACTGGGTCGAGAGAGGAATGGCGGGATAGCCTTGGATATTGAGATGACGTTTGCGGCTCTCGGCGTCATGCTCAAGCAGTGTGTTGACCAGACCGAAAAGTTGCATGACACGCTCATCCTGCCGGATATCCTCATGACCCTTGAGAGCGTACATGTAATTGACACCATCACTTCCCTTGATCTGCAATCTCCTGGGTCTCTGCTTGGACTGGATGACCGTAGAGACCGGGTCAAATGACTGAATGCGAATGATAGGCTTTCCGCTCTGGTAGGTTCCTGGAACAGCAAGGTCGAGGTCGTGCACAGCCTTCAACTTGGGCGACACATATTGAAGCTCGAGAGTCATCAGTGACGGTAGTTGACGAGCAATCTTTCGGAAGACCTGGTAGTAGAGATCCCAGGCTTGGTTCAAGTCTCCTTCCTCGCCAGAATTACGGAAAGTCTGGCACCAGTCGCGTGCTTCTTGCAGCTCACGGCCGAACGATTGGATGAACGAGATTTCGCGAAGAGTTTCCGGACCCTTATCGAGCATTGCATGCAGTGGTGCAAGCGTTGCAAACATGCCCTCGATATTACGGTCGCCGAAATAAAGTCTTGAGGCTTCTTCCAGACCCTCGTGCCATTGTTCGTGCCAGAGGACAGCAATACGGATAAGCTCGTGACTGACCAAATCAGCCTGATCGACAAGCCTGGCAGAATGTTGCCGCATAGCATCCATGAGGGCTGAGGCTGAACGTGACCGGCGGGTCGTGTCTGATTTCATTGAGACTGTGAGAGGGAACACCAATGCTTGAGGGTGAGCACGCCCGACTTCAGACAGCAGGTTGTGAATCGACTGCCGCACTCGGACGTTCGGCTGATTAATACGTGCCAGAAGCTGCGGAATAACCTCCAGCCAAGTGTCAATGCTAACAGTACCGACACCCTCGGTGACGGCTGTGTTGACCTCGGAATGACCTCCATGAGCAAACCAAAGAGTGAGAAGACGAAGGGTATCTTGAAGGGAACTCGTCGAGGAAAGTGAAATCGACTTGAAGAAGCCATGGATGGCAGGAACGATGTGCTCGTGAACAGCACTCGGGGGAAGGTCTGGTGTCGATCTGTCGGCCTGTGGCGTCATGGCATTGACAACCTCGAAGTTGGCCAATGCCCACGCATGCCATGCTTTGTACCAGTTCTGGTTGTATCGAGTGGCGGCAGCGTAAGCAGATAGAATCTCATGCACGTGCTCGTGCGCCCAGTCGCCATGGTGCAGATGCGTTTGCCACTCTCCCTGCTTAAGGTAGCATTTCGCGAGGAGCTTCTGAGTTTCCGCCAAGTCAAACTGGGCAGCGCCCGGATTTTGACTTGTGCCATTGACCATCCCAGAACCGTTCATGGTCAATCCACTCATACCGTTTACGAGACTGTTGAAGCCGCCATGGACGCCGTTGACACCATGGTGGCCATTGATTCCATTCGGCATGGTGCCATTTTGACCCATGGCGTCTTTCGATCTGATCTGGAGATCATCTGCAACTCGGGCCGTGAAGTCTTTCAGAAGATCTAGAGCCTCCTCATTGCGATCTGAAGACCACATGAACTTGAAGACAGCGTACGAGATCGGATGGGGAATTTCGTGGGCATGGTTGCGGACGTAACCGAAGATGTCCTCGTGTGTGCCACCCAGCAAGGAGCGCAGCGACTTCTCTGCGAGACCAACTCTCTGGTTTTTCCGACAGAGGTTGGTGAACTTGATCCACATGTGCAAGTTATCTCTCGGCGAAATGACCAGAGCGCGAACTTTGAGCATTCTCTGCCAGATCTCGGGATTCGGCTGGCAGCCGAGCAGACGTTTCGTCCAAGTCGCACGCATGCTTGCCTGCTTCTCAGGATTGTTGCTGTTCTGCTTGTAGGTGATGATTTCCTCAAGCTCAGCAAGCATCTGAGCACGCACAAGCGGAACATAGGCACGCTGGTACGACTCGCCGAAGACGGCGCTGAGTTGCGTGTCGAGACCATCGCGTGTCTTTGCAATATGCTTCTGGGCCTCCTCAAATTGGTTCCGATGGATGGCCAGAATAGCGCCAAAGAACGACCAATCCGGAGATGATGATTTCATCACTGACAAGTACTGGTCCATGAGCTCCCATTGTCCCAGACCCCAAGCAGCAGCGGCAGCCAAGGGAGCAATAGATCTCCGGTACTCTTGCGGAGCGTGGATCCACTTGTCCTGGGCCAGTGTCGACAAGACGTCCCATTCACCTAAGGCGTGCAAACATTTCATCTTGCCCATGGTGATCTCGAATGAGTCGGGTTCGTCCCTCTCACGTCTTTGGTAGGACTTGAGAGCCTCTTCCCACTTCTCAAGCTTTTCAAACCAGGTTTCTTTCAGCTCAACGTCCTGGTAGTTCTGAGCTTTTCTGAGAATACCGAATGCGGCATCAGTCTGCTGTAGCTGGTTATTGATACTGATGAGAGCTTCAACAGCACGAGCATTCTGTTCTGCGTTGAACTCAAGCTCTTTATAATGCAGAGCCTTCGCGTAAGCGTGGCATCTGGCAGCATACATGCCAAGCGTGCGGACATCGATTGGAAGTGCCTTATCATCATGCTCCATGAACTCAGCGAGGTTGAGAAGGATTTGGAGGATTTCTGGAGGGATGTTTGGCGATGCAAGCGCGATTTCGATTGATCGCACAAGCTCTTCTTGATACTGGTCGTACAGCTCAGTCCAACAAGAAACGAAAGCTGAATTGAACAAGCTCTTAGCGATGGGGTTGTAGACACTCGCAAGAGGCGTGCAGGCACGGAGAGCCTGTTGAGGAGATTCTCGCAACAGTTCGACGCTAAAGCGCCTCATCCACTCGATCCAATCCTCACGAGTGGTCTTCTGAGTAGCATCCCAGGCATTCTTGAGGTGCTGCTGATTGACCGCAAGCTTCTTCGTCGATATCTCAGTAGCGTTGAGGTCCTCGTCATCGTCACCATACCGCTCATCTGGGCTAAGATCCTGAGGGAGAGGCTCTCCCCTCTGCAGCTTGGATACGATAAGGGCGTAGTTGGAATGAGGTACCTTGTGCGTAACAAGAATTTTGTTGATTGTAGGAATGAAGTGGATGTAATCAGGGCCGAGTTGGAATATCAAAGCGGATAGCGTATCAAGGGCGGTCTGTTTGAGCGCGATGTCGCTTCCGGCGAGTACTCTCGAGAGCGGATGGATGATCATGGCAGCGAATTCGGAGATGTTCACTTGCCTAGATAGGCGGCCGATTGTTTCGATGGCAGACTTACGCAGGCCATGGGGCTGTCCAGGCTTATCGAACATCCGAACGATGACAGGAATGATCAGATGCATGTACTCCTCTGCGCTTGACCCAAAAATTAGGAATGCATGGAGGACACGCTCTGAGGGCAGACGTTTGACGGATGTGTCCTGGTCCAAGACACCTAACATCAATGGGAGAACGTTGGCGAGGTATATCTTGAACTCTCCTTCTAGAGAGCGTGCAATCGCCTCGATGAGAGAAAGTATGGTGGCTTGCAACTGAATGCCACCACTCCAGAACTCTTGCACTGTCTCGAGAATTGACGGAAGGAAAGGCCTAATGTGTTGGCGCACGATTCTCACGAGCTGACTCAACTGGTTGAAGTAGCCCTCGACACGCCCTGCCGGGGCTCCGCGGATGACACCAAGAAAACCAGGAACAACCTGCGGCAAGAAAGGCACGCACTTCAGCCCCATAGTCGCGTAGATGTTCATCACGGCGTCAACAACAGCAGAGTGGTATTGTGCCAATGAGGTGTCCTTTAGAAGTCCCATGAGAGTGTTTATGACGACAGTCGGGTAGAATTCTTCGTTCGATGGAGTGATTCCGCTCATGATCAAGGAGACATCGGTGACAGCCTGCGCCTCAGCTTGCAAGTTGTGTTCAGGTGACTTCTCGACGATCTTCTGGTACTCATTGGGGTCTAGAGCTCCGAGCACACCCATGAGCTTGACGGTCTCTTTCCGTAGAGTGTTTGCTGGCTCCGTTCTGACGATGTTTATGAGAATGGTAAGAAGCTCCGAGTGCTCCTTGTAGGGTTCAATAACGTAGCCTGCATTAGAAGCCAGTTGACTCAACGCAATCAAGGCGGCCATGCGTTTCGATTCGGAACTGAGATCCTGGAGGTTCTCGATGATGATGTCCATCAACTCGTTGATGTACTGCCTCATGTCCTCGCCACCCACCGTCGCAAGATCACCGATGGCTTTCAGGGTGGATGAGGCGACTTCAGGATTGCTGTCTCGGGCCTTAGGCAGTAGAACAGTGATCATGGGGTCGACGTAGGGCTTAATCAGCTTTGGTGAAGCACCAACCAAGTTGCTGATAAGTCTTGCACTCTGTTCCTTGTCGCGAGCACTGTTCGAGTATTCTATTTCGGTCAAGAGCTGGACTAGGACCTTGCGTAGTGAGGGGAAGACGTATGCAGGATTGACAGAAGTCAAGCGGCCGATGATAGATATCGCAGCCTCTCGAATCTCGAAAACCTCATCGTTCAGAGCCAGGAATAGGCTTCGAACGTTCTCTGCTTTGCCCAGATGGCGATCGAACCGGTAGTCAAGTGCCCTGAGCACTGTGTGACGGATGTCTGGGTCCACATCCGCAACACCACAGGTAAGAAGTTTCTCGATGACATCGCCCACGACCTGGATTGCGTGCTGGCTTGTTTGTGTGACGATGGGATCACCAATGAACAGTTGGCAGGCGGTGAGCGCGGCGGCCTTCCGGATCTCTCGGTTGTCAGCCTCGACGTATTTGATGGCGACGTCTCGAACAAATTCGTTCAGCACATGGCCAGAAAAGTTGAACTCGCCAAGAGTCTTGAGTGCCAGGGCGATTTCACCCTCCTTCTGCCTGATGATCTCCGGAGGTTTATGATCACGAGTCCAGATTTGCGGAGGCGGGGCGTTGTGATGTTGGGGGCTGCCCATGCCTATGAACGGACGACCGCACAAGACCTGACTCAGGAGGTCCAGGAGACGCTCTTGGATAGCCGCTCTACTCGATGGGACGTAGTGGGCCATGTCGACGAGACATTGAGTGAGGGGATCGCTCAACCCGCAAGAGAACATAGGGTCCAGAAGGGAGTCCACGTGCTTGCTCAGTGCCTGCTCAACCGCTATTGACAGCATACTGAGACATTCGAATATTGCTGGTTCTTCCTGCGCGCGGTAGCGCGTCTTCCGAATGAGAGTGTTTTTGATGACCGTCAACGTGCCGTCGATGTACTTTCCGAAATGGCTTCCGACCGCTCCAGCGATCTTCCCCACGACTATGAAAGCCGCACTCCGATCTCTGTTCTCTTCCCTGAGAAGGCCCTGCAAGTGAAGCATGCATGTGTGGAGGTAGTGCTGGGAGAAATCATTTGGTGAGTACGCTGCCAGTAGCGGTATTGTGACAATAACTTCCTGCCTGATCAGCGCATCGCGGTGATCCTTGTAGCGCAGCACATTGTTGCAGGCCTCGATGTACCTGGATCCATGCATAAACATGGCACCCCTTCGGAGAAGCTCCTTCATGGCCAATATCGCGCCGTGTATCGACTCCACCGTATTCACCGTAAATCCAGTCAAAACTTGATCGTACACTTTGCCGAAGAAGTGGTTCCGCATTTGCTGGTCACGCGCCGAGATAATCTCCAAGCAAGAGCTGATGGCCTCCGCGGCAGCCTGGCGAATGCGCACCTTCGGATCCCGCAGCGCATACCATATGACCTCGAAGATCTGGGGGACCCATTGGTACATGAGTGTGGGGGAGTTCTTTGCAAGCTCCCTCAGGTTGGACACGGCGGCGAAGCGTCGGTTTTCCTGGCGGTCCATTTGCAGCCATTCCAGCGCGCTCTTCACCTCGGCCTCGACAAGCTCCGCGGTGAGGGTGCCGCCGGGCTTCGCCAGTCTTCCCAGGGCGTGTGACGCTGCGTCGATTGCGGCATTGTCGTTTCCTTGTGATATGGCGCGCAGATAGCTCGCGAATCGCGTCGTCTTCTGGCCGGCGTCGTCGCCTTTGAAATCTATGAGCTGATCTAGTGCTTGAATGCCTCCAAGGCGCTCGTTCGTCTCGTTTCCTTGCACGACAAGGGCGTTTATGCGGTTGCATACGCGGTCGTAGTAGTTCGCAAACTGGCCCGGTGGCAACTCTGTGAGGGGCGTGAGCGCGGTGCTTGTTGGGCGTTAGCCGGTGCGACGACTGACCTCTGTGAGCGGCCTCGAGGCTTTGGCGCAGTGCCTTTGCGGCATTCTCTCTGACGTCGGCATTCCTGCTGGTGTCAGCGTGGAGCTGCAGGTGAGAGCGGGGCGCGCAGCTACCTTGACTTCAGCTCGTTAAACAGCCGGTCGACGGTCTCGGGCGAAGCTGTCGCCATGTTGACGGGGCCGACGGGCCGTTTAGTATCGCGGGGTGAGGGCAGAAGCTGCCATACGAGGAGGGCGGAGGATGGGTCGAGGCCGGAAGGACGAGCCGCGGAAGTTCAAGGGGAGGTCTCGCAACGGCGCGCGCGATGAGCTGTGATGTCTCGCAATCAAGGTTACCTTCGGGCAGCTCAGGTTCACCGTCCCGCGCCCGCGCACATGCGTTGGCGTCAACTGCCGGAGTTTCCCCGAGGTGAGTGGTAGCAGTAGCACAGCACACAGCTGCGCCGAGCACGATGCTGATGGTCCTGGCTTTTGTGAAGAGATCCTGGCGCATGGGTCACGGCTGAAGGTTGTTTCGTGCGACTATACCAGTTCGGCCGCTTCGGTTGTGGTCATGCGTCAGAAGCGCGCGACTACTTCATTTGCCATGTATCTAACTAAGCCTGCCTTCGCAGGAAGCAAACCTCATGAAAGCGGTCGCTGCGGCCACCGTGGTTCTTTGCACGAATTATCGGCCGCCACCTGCTCACTCATCTTCTGAGTCTGCAAACATATCCTCCGCCCTCGGGCGCCGTTTGCGAGCCTTTGCCGCCTCAGTCTCACCGGCGGCGTTATTGCTGCCTTTCGGCTCGCTCGGTGCCACCAAGCCCGGTGAATCTGACGGCTTCTCCTCCTCCATCGGCTCACCGTTGGCGTTCTCACCGGCGGCCTTTTCATCCTTAATGTCCTCCATTGGCTCACCGTCCACATCCTCATCCATGGGATCGCCGTCGAGATCCTCGTTATCCAATGGTTCCTCGTCTACATCTTCCGCCATGGGATCGCCATCAACATCATCTTTTTTGCCGTCTGCGCCACCGGCAGCCGGCGAGTTCTTGTTTTCATCCTGCTTGACCTCGGCCTGGACCTCGACCGGCTTCCACTTCGACTTCGCCGCAGCTCTGGCGGCCTCCTGTTCCGCCTTCTCGACTGCTTGCTTCTCTGCCTCTGAAAATGGTGGGTTATTGAATACCTCCACAAAGTGAGTTTGGGCTGCGGGTGAGAAGACGTTTCCGCTATCCCACATGCCGAGTATGGTGTTGATGCTCCGCTTCCATTTCTCTGCCCGCAGACGACCCCATTGGAGATCCTTGTCGAGCCGTCCGAGATGCTCGAACAACTTGCGCCTCTTGAACGCCGCTTCGAACCACTCGCGGTATCGCCAGGCCTGACGTACGCCGGAAGTGCCGCATGATGCGAAAATGTCTGAAATGATGTAGAGACCAATCAATTTTGCCGATGAAGGGTCCTCCTTCTCGGTCTTCTTGTCCGCATCTTCCTCCTCTGCTTCATCCTCATGCTTTTGACGATCGGGGTTCGCGCTTGTGAATGCGAATGGTTTTACGATGTTTGCGACAAGCATGTTGACAATTTCGTCGGCGCCCTTGTCCGCGTGGTTGATCGCGAACGACGAGACTCGCGCAACATCGCCCCTGCGAAGTCTAGCTGTCGACGTCGGTAAGCGGGCCAGCAGATGGGTGAGCTTCGATTTCTTCAAAGGGCTCAGATAGGATTTCAGCGCATCTTCTGTGTCGAAACTGGGCTCAGGCGGCCCTCCAGAGACGTGCTGTTGACGCCGCGGACCTTCGTCATCTGAAGCCTCCTCATCCGAAGAGTCGTACTCAGGGTCTGACACGAATTCCTCAAATTTCGTGGTGTATTCGAATGGTAGCGGCTGCTCCGGCGCAATCCAGGGTGCGCTGTCGTAGAAGATCCGTTGCTCCAAAGACTTGAAGCGACTGCGCGTATCTGGGTTCATCTCTGCGCCGGTGATGGTCTGCCACAATTTCCAACGGTACCAAACGCCTCCTGGAGACCGCGCGTTCCACAACCACTCCCATTTTTGGTCTCTTTGCACCTCCGGCCGGTTCATGAGTAATGCCTCAAATTCGGGTCCGTTGTTCAGCAATGATTCGATAGTCCTGTTGATGAGCTTGAGTTGCTTAATGTCAGACGGAGGTTTGACAGTGATCTGTGTCGGCACTGTTCCGCGTCCGTACTGAGTTGACATAGATCCATACTGCGAAGGAAATTGCTGATTGCCACGCAACGAAGCCGGAGGAGGAGCGCGGCTCATGGACTGGCCTTGGGCTCCCGGAATCGACTTTGCACCAAACGGGAGAGATGAAGACATCGTATTGGTGAGCCCCGCTCCAGAAGCGTCGAGAGATGCTGATGACAGGTGCCGAGAGATTGACAGGTTGAACCCGAATCCTAAGTAGCGCTTCTCTAATGCATTCACAACCGCATCGATGTCCTTTGCCGGTGTGTTTTGCGCGAGCGTGACTATTGCCGACGTGGATTTCCTATCACGGGCTCTAGTGTCGAAGTTTTTGCTTATGTTGACCGCTTCCACGGTCAGCGTCGACGGAATCATGCTTTTGATCTCTGCCGGGGTGATACTGGGAGGAAGGGAGGATAGGCGCATGGTAGGTTTGGGGATTGCCTTCTCCACTCCCTTCGAGCCAGCAATATGATCATCCTCATCATCTGAGTCTCGGAATGCTGTAGCTGCATCGAGTGGCCCCGAGTTGCTAAAGGCAAACAGGCCTTGGTCCCTGTCCTTCTGCGAGCCATCAAGCGCTCGCTTCCTGGACAGAGAAGGCGGTGCCGGTCCTAAGCTCCCGGGCCCGCTATTGCCCCTAGGTCCCCTCGGTGCGAAGTGTCTTACGGTTCCTATCCTTGCAGGGGCAGAATCGTTGGGCCTCAGATCGTCGTCGTCATCCTCTACCCCGAGAGACTTCTGGAAGTCTTTGAGGGCTGCCTTAGCTTCCTCTTCCTCGCGCTTACGCTTCGCCTCCGCTTCCTCCCTCTGTCGCTCCCGCAGAGACTTCTTGGCTGGAGCACTGAGCTTCTCGGAGAGATCGAAGAAATCCTTAACACCAGATGCCTTATCCATGGCGGGCAACGAGGGCAGAGGGCGGTACGGTGGGTGCTTTGGTGCCCAAGGAACTGTGGGATAATGCAGACGAATGCGCGACCGATCAAATTCAAACGAGATGGCAGAGACTGTTAAGATTAGAACGTCTTTCATTCGAAGCAACAGCTATCTCAAGTGAGTGCAGTGCCCACAAAGTGAGACCGCGTCGCATGCTAGCTGCACATTGTCGGGTGGTACTCACAATCGCACTGAAGTACGCTCGGCCAGGCGCCGGCGGTGCTCTTTTGCCCGCGTCGTGGAGGTCCAAAGGAAAGAGTGTCGCAGAGTTAGGGCTGTCGAAGGTCGTTTGGGCGGCACGCAACAGCTGCGACGAGGCCTAGCTCGCTCGCGCCGATCCATTACGCACGGACACATGTCCCTCATGTGAGCACGTGGCTACGCGACGGCGAGAACGCGCCGTGGCAACCTAATCCGCACAGCTCTCACCACTACCCCACCTTGATCCACACACTCCAGCCATGTCGTCGGCGACTGACATCCAAGCGCTTCTGCGCTTTCTATCTAAGGACGCGAAAGTCCCGCTTGCTACTGCCATGGGCAAAGTCAAGGACCTCCAACAGGCTGGTCTCGGAAGGTATGACGCAATCGGCTTGTCTTTGGGCACGTCGAATGAATTCCGTTCATCAAGGTCGCGCCGAGCTAGTTGCAAGCACGATATGAAGCAACTCCTAGCTAGCCATTCCCAGCCCCCCAAATCAAGCCTTCACGTGGTTCCCCAACGCTAACAGGGACGCAGCCCAGACAGCATGTCAAAGTCAAACCTGCAAGACGTGCAGAAGGTATTCACAGATGAGAAACTGGCAAAGCAAGTCTTCAACGCTGCCAAACGTGTCAGCAAGAAGCGAACATCCACAACCTCCGACGATACGCTGAGTGCGCCTGCGGTAAAGAAGTCGCGCATAGGAGCCAGTGAGCCGGGAACACCAGCAGCGTTCGAAGAGTCACTAGCACTCCCAGAACCAAACCATGACGAGAAGTCAATTCGTGATGCAAAGATTGTCACCAACCGAGCGCCATTGGTACTTGCATTCGCGGTTCAACTGTTGAAGTACACCATGCCCGAGCAACCCTTGTCCAGCCGGCTTAGTCTGGCTCAGGCGGTGGTGAGCGCGAACAGTCGAAGTAAAGCAGTCAGCATTGGTATTGAGAGTGGGAAGAGTGCAGACGAGGAGGGCTGGGGCGAAGGCCAGCCAACCGTCAAGGTCATGGGCAGAGAGATCCGAGTGATGAAGAGGTGGGGGTATGAGTGGAAGGAGCAAGATCAAAGCAAAGAAGAACCGCCAGAACTAGACTCTCAGCAGACGCTGCAGGGAGATGCAGAGCCCCCACATGAGCAGCAGCCGCCACTGTGGGGCCTCGACCTGGAAGCATTGAAGAAGAAAAATGGCTCCTCACACCACGTCAATTCGGCCACCGGCGGGCTCCCCATCTACACGGCACAATCCGCCCGCTCGTATCTTCTAAGGTCATTTGACTCGATGCCAGCAGGGGAGGAGACGAAGCCGGCAAAGAAGCAATCCAGCACAGCAAAGCAAGGAGAAAAGGATCGCAATCTTGGAATGCTGCTAGGCGCGTTGGACCTTCTTTACCAATCTTGGGCGCACGTCCTAGACAAAAACGAGCTTGACAAGAGGGCCTGGAGTTGGTACGTTGCTGTGCGACCTGACGTTGCTGCTGGAGCCGCTGGATGGGGTGAGAAGAACCAAGTCAACTTGGGAGCAATTTTTGATTTGAGGAGGTAGCTCCGATCGTCTCAACCAAAGCCTTCCGTCATAGCACAGAGCCGATCACTATCAAGCCGATCTCACTGTTCCTTGTTCATCGGTGCAATCAGTGCAGAAGTGTCCCTTGCTCTGAAATACTTGTTTGATCTCTTCGTCCGTCTGAATTGAAGAAGACGTCTGGAAAATCCACTAACATACACGTATTTGCGTTAGGAGGTGGACTCGGGTAGCTACGTCACTCTCTCTTCCAAGTGTCTGAACGAACCACCACCCCACAGTATTGTCTGATTTTTTTTAGGCCGAGCTCTTTGAATTTTTCGAGGAACGTGTTTGATTGCGCCACTAGGCCGCGTCCGATATCGTCGGCACCAAGCTCTGCAGAAAATACGGATTCTCCGCCCTGCTCACGTGGACCCTTGGACGTGCGCACGACACCAAAATCTGATCTTAAGGGTCGAAGATCTTGCGGGGGCAGTGACCGCATTGCGCAGCCGCCGAGCGTCTGGGCCAGAATCGTTTCACCTTAAAAAAAAAAAGCCGAGCGAGGGGAGGGAAAGATTGACCCAGCCGCTTGCGTGCTCACTTACTCTGACGGGAAGCTGATTGGGTGCGAAAGTTTTCCATTCGGGCCTGCAAAAGTGTGATCCCGTAATTAGTGCAGCGCGCTGACTCTCCCGACGAGGCTTCGCCGGAGAGCAAGGAACGCAAAGATCACGCCGGGAGTGGGTCGAGACCGGAAATCTGCGCATGCCTCTTCGAGCGGCCAACAGCATTTGGCGGCGCGCCTATGCAGGCGGCGATGCTGCGACGGGCCGCTGGGGTCAAAGGTGAGGTCGCCAGACAGCGCAGACGCAGGGAGCCTCACACCGCCTGTTCGCGCAACTGCAGCCAAGGGCCGCTGCCGCTGCCGCTGCCTTACCCTAGCAGCCGCGATCCAGGATGCTGCACGGGGCAGGGCTCGGGTAAAGAAAAAGCGAGTGCTCATCGTCAGGGCCTCTGGTTGCCACTTTCTTGCTCGGAGACGGAGGACGCTCATTCAGCCGGAGGCGAGGGCCAGGAGGCCAGGTGGGTGTCCCCCGAGCGCACGCACGTCAACAGCCTCATCAGCAGCGCAGCGCTGCGAATTGCACAGGTGGGGCGCGAGGCCTAGCGTGGGCGGCCATTGGCCAACGGCAGCATCTCCACACGTCTGCCCCAGAGCGCATCTTGGAGTCAGACAGAGTTTCAGCGCGTGTGCTACCGCCAATGGCTGCATATCAGCGCCGGCGTGGCCCTCAGGCGCGGGCTGACGGTGGTGCATCAAATGCAAGATGTGGGATCCGGGAGGCGGCAGGCCGCGCAGGAGTCAGCAGGCGGCCAGCGCTGATTGGACCCCGTTTCTGAGCCGGCCCTTTTGGGGATGACCCGCGGTCCGCCGGTGGTCGTCGTTGGGCGGAGAGGCGAGGCACCTGGGAACTTTTTTTTCGCGGAGTCAAACGGTCGCGCCGCCGCGGGCAAGCCGGTGCCTCCGCTGCGGCCGCGGCTGCTGGGCCCGGCAGGCCCGCGCAGTGCAGCGCTGCGCGCGCGATCGGGGCCGCCATGCAGAGGCAGCGGCGCAGGCGTATTGCACAACAATGAAGCCAGCAGGGCGACGCAGAGCTGGCTCCTGCTGCATGCGCACTGCAATCCTTGCGGGCAGATCAGAGGAACCCACGTCGAGTTGGGCCGTGTGCCGCGCCATTGCACACTGACCGCTTACCATGCTTGCCTAGCGCCGACCGGGGCCTGGCTCTCAAAATGTTCTACCACCCTCCGCTTCCTCTCGTTCTCTCTCACCAGCCCAACAACCCACCCAGACAACGAAGTCGCCCATACCCTTTCCCAAGGACCACATACACCGCTGCCACACCATCTTCGTCGAGAAACATGCCGCAGGCTGTCGCTGAGCTGTAAATCCCCCACTGGAGGGCGTGCGTCCTGCGCGCCCTCCAGTCCGGCAGCCCACCGAGAATTCCAACGACTCTACGACGATACTTCGCACTCGACTGCTTCGAGCAAGCCCTTGCTTGAAGTTCAACACCATAGACCCAAGTCTATCGGAGTGCCCGCAGAGTTCCGCTACAGCGGCATCGTTTCCCGTCCGGCCACCCCTCGGACTCGACGAATCTACGGCTTGGACCCGGCCAACTGGCCTTTCAAGTCTCGAAGTCTACCAAAGAATTACACCAGATCGTCCGCAGGCGACTTCCTCTACTCTGACAGCGCTCTCCTTCTACCTCCCGCACCCTCAACCCTCCTTCTCTTCTTCTCACACATCACTGTGCACCTCAATCAACTCACCTTTTGAGTTACGAACCTCAACAGCACAAACAAGACGAAAATCCCGACCCATTGAGAACCATGGCGGCCATTCAGACCAGCAAAACGATCGGTCTCATGACCAACGATGTGGGCTCGCCCGAGCTCAGGAGTTCCCACGTACCGACAAAGTCTGGGAGCTCCAAACTACCAGCCCGCAAGCACATCTCCGGAAAAGGAGCCAAGCGCAGTCTGGGCACAACATCAGACGAGACTCTCGGCAGCGAGGAGGACAACAGCGCCGATGAGGCGGATGAGGAGGAAGACGATGAGCCAAACGAAGATGCCCCGTCCGGCGGTTTCGGCATAGGCAGAGGCAAGAGGCCTGCCATTCACATTGAGCCTGCCGATAACGAAAAACTTGAGCGCCGCGGGACGGGGCCAAATCAGGAGGGCCTCACTCCTCTCCCCAAGAAGCGCTCCTTGAGCAACACTGGCATATTTGCCATGTTTGACGAGGACGCAGCTAGCGGGAACGAGAAAGACACCCCAACAGCTTATCCGCGCAAGAAGACGGACAGGAAGCTGAGCAACAATGTCAACGGGTTACTGACCTATGAGGGCATTCGCAAGGGTAGCACTGCCTCTGAGGATGCCCCTCCAGTCGTACCAGAGAACGCCATCGACTCATCTGATGACGATGAGATCTACAATGCTGTTGAGGACATCGACGAGTCGGACAACGATGAATACATCGACGAGAATCTGGAGGAGAAGGCTTTGCGAGAAGCCTTGAGCACATCCGACAACGAAAGCGATGCTGGCGATGGACCGGATGTCTCGATGCTGCTTGACAGCGGTTATCTTGAGGGCAATCTCCTCGACATGGACAATGATCAACTTCTCGGGCTCTCATCTGAGCACTGGGGTGCGATGGAAGAACTTGCCCCTACCCAATCAAACACTTCCACGAGGCGTGTACGCTTCGACGACAATGTCCACACCGTATCTGATGTCGACAGTGATACTTCTTCTGAGGACCTCAACAGCTTCTTCCCCGATCTCTTCCACAAGGAGAACCATCTCCTACCGAGCTTTAGGCATAGTCAGGATTTGGACGAGATGGACTATCTCGACGAATCAACGGCCAGCGATAGTGAGAGATCTTACTGGGACTTCGGCGACGAGAAGGAGCTCTCTAGCAATTCGAGTGACCGAGACCACGACGTCCACACAGAGTCAGGCTCTGAGTCAGAGGCGGGCTCCAGTGGGTACGAGAGTATGGCTCACATTTGTTTGCTCCAATATTTGCCATGTGAAAGCTGACACGATATAGCCGATGAGGGTGACACTACTGACGAGGACTTGCCCCCGCCACCCACCATTCACAAGCCATCACGTGTCCATCGTGACTCATCCTCCTCCGCCGGCTCCGCCACTCCGAAGCCCTTCCCACGGTCCAAGAGGCAGCCACCAGCTAAATCCTCCAAGCGGAAAGGTCCGATGAAGGGCTTTTTCACCCTCGATCCGAGGAGGGCCATCGCTATTCTGGACAGCAGTGGTAAGCGCATGGTTCTGAGGCCTGCTCGCCTGCCGGACAATCGGTTCTGGACTGCCAGCACTGCTAGCAGCACTGCAAACAATAGCCCTCGCAGTGAATTGCAGAACCTAAACGGGGATGACAGCGACTTCAGTGATGGGAATACGAACTTCGCGGACATCATGCTCAGCGGCATCTACGGAGCAGCTGGTGGTCTCAACAACTTCCCCGTCGGACCACCTGAGGCCTTCTATCCTTTCGTCGGCATTGATGCTGACGGAACGATGGACTTCGATGACGAGGATGAAGACGACATGGAGGATATGCTCGATGTCAACGACTTCATCGACTTCGGAAATGAGAGCGACACCGATGAAGGTGATGAGACCGACGTGCCAACAGCAGTCAACTCCCCTACGAAGGCTCACGCTGGCCACACTCCTGCGAGGGCCGGTCTCTCCGCGGCTCATGAGATGAGTCAAAGAATGCTCCAGCATTTCGACCGCGCCAACGTCAACTCGTTCAGAAGAAATCAGAACCGCTACCGCGATGTTGCTCGACTCCCAGACGACCCCACTGCTCGCGCGCAGGCGTCCAAACCCGTGCGCACGGGAGCATCTGCCGATGCAATCATCACCCCTATGCGTAAGAAGAAAAGATCAGCCAACACTGGTGTTCCTCGCGCCAGCCCTCTCGCTAAGAAGTCTGGCCCAATTGCCGGTGGCTTCACACCCCGTCGCCATTGAGCCAGTCTTTCTCATTTGTGTTCGACAGCTCCGAAATCTCACGAATGTTCGCATGTAGCAAGCTTCTGTGCGTCGAGGTTCGTCGAGTGAGTGTAAGTTGATGGAGCGTGCATGGTTGTCAAGCTTTTGACGATCATCACGCGGTCACGACTTTAACGACGTTACGGCCTTAGGATTCATCCAAAACAGGGGCTTATTCCGGATCATTTCTTAAAAGCTTTCTTTTTGGGAGAAGGAACAGACCTTTCAAAGGGCGATGCAATGTACGATGTGACAAGCTTCTACCCACTTTTCTGCGCTCCGCTCTTGGAATACAGATGTTCGGCACAGAGTTTGGGCGGTTCAGCAATCGCTCCGCTGGAAGGCATGCACCGCTTAATGTCTAGCTTCCTCCCTATTCGACTATCCATTACTGGCCTATCATTTCTTTCATATCCTGCGTTGTGTAGTTTTCTTGTGTGTTTTCCCTTCCTTTCGACGGTAGCTGGGGTTTGGTTCTGGTGCTTAAGGTGCTCTCTCTTCGATTTGCGATACCAACGACTCACACAGTTCCCCTTCTCATTGACTGGATCTGGGTTGGGGACGGTCTCTGGGGGTTCTTTCGGGAGGTCTGATTTCTTCACCAGGGCGGGATGCCGGAGCAACATGCGTTGGGAAAATGTGGTAAATGGCTTTGTGTAGGAATATTATTCGATGGGGCAATTCAATGATAATCCCAAAACGCGTGCCTTTGACTGCGAGACAACAGATTGGACTCAGGTAGCAGTAGCCACCCAATCGTTCATTGCAACTGCATCCATGCCATGTCCAAATCATGTCGCTTCACTTCCGGATTGGTTATCTGTCGTCTTTCTGCAGCCAAATTCACGTGATCGCTCTTGTCGATCCTAACTTAGAACGACCTTGGACGTCGCTACTGTCCCGTCCGTCTTCTTGCCATCGACAGCCTCCACAGAACGGCTATTACCCCTCTTGATTTTGTCCCTGTCCCTCGCAGCCGAACGACAAATGCCCACCCCTAAACCATCACAGAAAAACTTGTTAATAGCCTTTGACGCGTTCGGCACGCTCTTCACTCCCCGCGCCCCAATCGGCACGCAGTACGGCGAGATTGCGCGCAAGCATGGCATCTGCAAGGATGTCTCGGACGATGAGATTATGAACAGCTTCAAGAAAGGTTCGTCCATTGTTGCATTACGATGTCCTTTCCTCGCTGTTGCGCTCTCGTGCTATTCCTACATTTCGCCCGGATGTATTTACTTCCCGCACCATTTTCTAAAGGCTGTGATTGAGTGAGGCTTGGTATCTCATTCCCATATTCTTCAAAACCGTTAACGTAAATTTGTCTTTCCCTTTTTGTAAGAAGAAATGGGGTTGAAGAAGAGGGCTCCAGGCTGACGCAGAGACAAAAATGACAGCATTCAAACTCAACGCCAAAGAGAGACCTAATTACGGGAAAGAAGTTGGCATGGACCCGACAGCATGGTGGAGCAGTGTATGTAACACCTTCCCTTCATTTCGTTAACACATTTCCTTGTACCACCGCGTTGGAATCTTTCCCATTCTTCGTTCAATCTGGATCTGCAGGGCCGGGCCGGGGGCGGACGCGACATGGGGACAGCGCAACCATTGCGACGAACGATGGCCGCAGCGCTCCGGGCTCTGGCACGAGGCTTGGCTGCTGGAAAGTGCATTTCAATCCGCTTTCATCGCTTGCTGACGGGCCCCCGCCACAGATCATAACCCAGACCTTCACGCCCTTCCTCCCGTCCCCCGCCCACCCCCTCCCCGCCC
>RKSS01000214.1:0-36552 GCA_009829855.1 Neofusicoccum kwambonambiense
TCACCCCCCACCCCTCCCCTCCCCCTTCTCCCCCGCCGTCTCGCCCGCCATCCCAGCCGCCGCGCTCCCACCCTCCCCCCTCACGATTTCCGGACTCTTGCTCTGGTGCTCCCGCGCCTTGCGCGGCGTCAGCGGCTTCCCGAACGCCCCGCCGCCGCCGGAGACGACGCGCTTGCCGCGGCCCTCATAGAGCACCGGGTCGGCGGCTGGCGCCATGCGGAGCGGCGGCTGCGAGGATGGCGAGGTCGTCGAGTCTGCCGGTCAGGCCGGAGCGGCGCTGCGCGGTGCCGGTGGGCTGCGGTGGCGCGGAGGCGGGCTGCGTGGGGTGCTTCGCCGCACGGGGGCGCGCGGTGCTGGGTGGCTTTCGCGGAGGGTCTTCGCGCTTGGTGGGGGGCTTGCTGGCGGCGGTGCGGGCGTAGTTGGCGTCGTGCGTCTCGTAGTCGTAGTCGTGGTTCTCGTGGTCGTGCTTGCCGTCGTCGTTCGCGGGGCCGGCTCCGCTTTTGAGCGCGTCGCCCGCCCGTTGGCCCGTCGCGGCGCCTTGGGTCGGCGAGACGCGCTTGCCCCGACGCGGCTGGTTCGTCGCGGACGCGGTCTCAGGGGCAGGGGCGCCGGCGTTGGCTTCTGTCTTAGCGCGCTTTGTGGTGCCGCTGCTGCGCGGCTTTCCCGCGAAGACAAGGCTGCTGGGTCCGTCGGGATAGACGCTTCCGCTGCGCTTGATGGCGGTCCCAGTCAGGGCTTCCAAGAAGCGGGTGTGGTCGGCACCGCGGTCGATGGAGTCGGCGCGCTCGCGCTTGTTGCTGTTGGTGCTGCTGCGCAGCTTGCGCGGCGAGAGGGGGACCGGCGGATCAGAGGTGGCGCGGCCGGAGGGCGTCATCGTGGCGCTATCGGCGAGTGTCATGGCAGTGCTAGACGGCCTGCTTCCGCGAAGAAGGTGAGCTCGACACTTCTGCGTCGGCGGCTTGCTGGAATCAGCTGGGCGGATCGTCGAGTGCTCGGGTCGAGCCGGTGTGACGTCCGGCGGGGAGCTAGCGGGCTCAAACACAAAGGAGTTGTCTTTGCTGGGCGTGGTGGGAGGCATGGCTGAACGAGAAGCGCTTTGTTGGAAGTGGACAATGTCTTGTGGCTTGGGGGCGCTCGAATAGGGTGTTGTGGAAGAAGTCTTTGTCGGGGTGTCCATGTCTTCGAGACGCTGTCTGGCCTCCTGCGGAGGAAGAAGATGCGGCGAGCGGGAAGGTGGCTTCGATTTCAGCGAAGGTTTTGCGGTTCGAGATCATGTGCAAGGGAACGTGGAGAAAGTCAGAAGATATCGTGATTAGGGTGTTACGCGGGACATTCTTAGAGTAGCTACGCCTCGCTGCAAACTGACTTGCATGACAGCTTTGCTGGAGCTTGAAAGCATCCCCACAGTGGGTCGCAAAAGATAGGCTGCCTCAATCGTGATGAGTCTCATTCATAAGCAGATGAAATATTCCTGCGGATGCCTTTGGCAATTGTGTCAAAGTATATCTGCATCAAGACGAATGCTTCGACTAACAGTGCAAGTAGACAGCCTACTCCACACGATTTTTCCACCAGATCATCCTCTGTACTATCGTTGCTCTCTTAGCCCACTGTGCCTCCATATTCAGAGTCCACAAACCTGGAGGCTATATGTGTACGAACATGATGCGCGTCATCGACATGAAAATCACTAAATTTCACAGAATATCACAGCATGGGCTGGCAGCAAGCTTAACTGCATTTCTACGTAGAGATTACCACTTCCTATCCAAGTCAAGAAGGCCTCGGCGGGTTGGTGTAGTGCCGGCTCGTTCAGTGACCACAAGCACAACCCACCCTTCGCTACCGGTATTGCTAAGCACGCAATCGCAAGTCCTCCGTTGAAACCCCGAGCCGAAGGCTTTTCCATGTCACCATCTATCTGCCCAAGTCTGAAGCAAACAAAAGAAAAAATCAAAGAGAAGCAGTCAACACCTTTCCGCCAACATGTATGTGTGTCAGCATTGGTGAGTGGTAGCTCGCACGCGTAGCGGAGCGTGTCTCTGAAAGGAGACTTCTTCGCAAGAGCTGTACTGGCGATTGCTCACAGGAGAGGAAAAGCGTTGATCATGGAGTAGTATGATCGATCAGCCGAAGGGCCAACCGGTCGTAGAGAATTTTGAACGTAAAGTGCCGTCCGAAGGAAGTCTGTTCGAAGAAGACCGAGCCGTTACAAGGAACGGTCAGTAAGGAAACCCCGATCAATGAAACCGAAGTAACCAGATGATGTCGTCCAGATTGGTGTGATGAGAAGCGAAAGTAAAGGTGCTGGAGTATGAAGGAAGCAGGATGAAGAAAGCTTTTGATTAGTAACGAAGTCCGAAGAAAGACATAAACTGTCCAACTGATTGCCAAGAACCAATGCTCATGTTGCTGTGGTAAGGAATGCTTGCGATTGGATGCAACAGGCATTCAGTCCGGAGATGGAGAAGAAAACTAAAGAACTGATGATATGAGACAACTCGCGGCTGCTGGATGTCGCAATCACGCCAATGAGCTGACAGGATGTGAGAAGAAGCTAGTGCTGTTCGTTTGAAATGCTGCTGTGGAAAACTGAAGGTGAGAGAAGAGTGTGGTTGCCACGATGAGGTGAGGTCGAGCAACTAAAGCAGCCACGACTGCATCTTGACGTCACGAGTCGCCTGGTCGCGCTTGCTGGCAAGGTGAAGCTTGGTGGTGTGCTGGAAGAAGTGAGAGGTGGCGTCCAAATCGTCGTCAGAGTCTTCCTCGCGCTTGATGCCATCGTCGTCAGAGGTGTCGCCCGCGAAGTGCTGGACCTCCTGGTCGCCGGTATCGAACATCTCGTGGATGCCCTCAGCCACCAGCTGGTCGTGGAGAGCATCAATGCGAGGCCGCAGGTTGTGGTTGTCGATCGCGCAGGAGACGGCGTGGTCGGTGCGGTGGTACCCGAAGGCGTTGGTCACCAGGCGAGCAAGCTCGGCGCGAGGCATGTCCGGATTGTGGCCGAGCTGGTCAACCATGAAGTTCAAGGCCTCCGCGGTCCACTTGTGACGGGTCTGGCGGGAGGTGATGCCCAGCTTGCGCTGACGGAACTGGGCGCGCCAGCGGTTCAAGCTCGAGATCAGAGCCGGATCGTTCCAGTCAGAAGGAGGAGCGTGAATGTTCATGCGACGACGCATGGTGCCGTCGGAGCGGACCTCGTTCTCAATGAGGCAGAGATAGCGCGCCTGGTCCTGGATGCGGGTCGTAAGGCACTGCGAGTTGGGGATGCGCTTCGCAATGCGGCCCTTCACGAAGGGGACGTTGTAGTAGGCAAGTCCGGTGGTCGGGAAGTGAGCGCACATGGGAACGGAGCGCTCAGTCGAGAGGCGAGGGGTGGGCTTGCCAGCATTGTAGTCCTCGACGGTATACCACATGGGAACAAAGACCGTCTTCTTGTCATCGATCTTCAGAGCCTTGAAGGGCTCAGAGAGAGCGTTGACCGTGCAGTCGGCCTCGTAGCGGCCTACGCAGATGTTATTAGCATGAGTGCGGTGCATCCAAAGTGAAATAATAACATACCGTCCTTCTCATTGAACACAAAAGTGGGGCCCTTGTATTCATGCTTCTTGGAATGACGATCCGAAACGCGCTTACCACCAGTGGGCTGGCCGCAGATGCACTTCGTTGGGTGGCCCAGAACGACAGTGTTGATGGTGTGCTCACACGGCTTGGACATCGGACGAGCCTCACACTTGAGCTTCGTATCCCAGAAGACACCATTGCGGATGGGAAAGTGAGGGCCGTCAATTTCCATCACATCGTCAGTGTCATTTTCATCCTCCATCGCATCCTGAGCGTCACGAATGCCCTCCAGGGACGCCTGGATGATCAGCTCAGTGATATGGGCGTTGCCAAGGTCAGTTTCCGGACTTGAGATGAGGTCGCTAGCGATCGATGAAGTCATTGGGGTTTCCTCGCGGTGAGAGTGGTCAGCATGATACGTCGCGCGCTGCGGGAACGGTGAGGTTTTCGACGAGCTAGGAAGCCCGGTGAGATCCATCTTGGAGGTAGACTTGTGGGTCGACTTGGCGGTCGACGGCTTCTTCGAGGTGGGTGCCTTGTGGGCGGTCATGTTGTTCCTGCAGCTGTGAGAAAGGCTTTTAGCAGTGAGAGAGAGCGATAAATTACCTGTGGTAGAGCCAAATCAGGAGTCGTCGGCGTGGATGTTATCGCTGTGTGCGAGAGCAAAAGTAGTAGAGGGTCGAGGATGAAGAAGGTCAGAGGATGAATTTGCTGGAGGCAAGGTGCGTATAGCGAGGCTAATAGCTGTGCGCGAGGCAGAAGGGTGTCGGTTGTAAGAGAGAGCGGAGGAGGAAGAGTGTGAGACTACGGGGTTTTATAGCGAGAGGGTACGCGCGCGTCGGCGGAGGGCGATGCCAAGAGCGACGCGTGAAATGATAGGACGCGTGTGGCTGGGAGAGCTGCGGGTGGTGCTGCGTCGCGGCGCTGCTGATGGGCTGCGCGCCCTCGCCGTCCGCCTGGAGGACCACCGTTGGCTGTGCTGCCCTATTGGGAAGCGCCTGCGAGAATCATCAGAGCCGAGATGGCGGCTTCATCTAGATGAGCATGTAGCTACACTTCGAAAAGCAATCCCCTTACTGGCCTGCTGTCGCGACGTGTCGGACTCTCCCAGCAGAACCGCGACGAGCACCACAGCGACCCCTTCTGCTGTCACTTCAACACTGGCAGCGCGCCGATGCTGATAGCGGACAGGCAGCCCAAGCAAACCTTGTGCAGCTCCTGAGTAATTCTGCCCGGAATACACAGCTAGTTCATAACATCATTCGCTATCTTCACAACATGCATTCCCCTCTGCCGATTCCAGCTTATCCAGCCGCCCGTCCAAGACCGCTTCCAGTCCATCTTGCACGACAATCTGGAGCCCAATAGGCCTCTTCATGGCATTTATTCACCTTCAGCCGAGCACTGTTTGGCGTTCATGCTGCCTCGATGGCAAACTACGAGCCCCGAGAAGCTTTCAAGTCCGAACCCTGGGTGCCTTGAACTCCACAGCATGGTAAGAGCCAACGTGGGAGAACGAGATATGGAAGATTTGGGCTTTCCATACTCCCATACAGGAAGTCTCCGACGAAATACGAAGGAAGAGGGAACTGATTAGAACCCTACTGCCCCGCCCGAGAGCTTATCATTTGCGTACGAACCCGCAAAAGATGGAGCTTAGGGAATGGCAAAGATGTGTTGAATTGCGTTTGTTCTCTCTGACGACATTGCTGTTGCTGCTATCATCGCCCTAATTTGCTACTGCTTCAGCTCCAGCTCCGCAAGATTGAGATTCCCGCTCTGGAGCATCATAAAGCCTGCTGCTGGGCTCGTGGACTCACCACGGCCACGGGAATCTGTCACTTCGAGCAAACCGGCCGTGGCCTGCTACTACCGCAAGGCAAGTTTGTCACAGCTGCTCCTGCCGAAACTAGAATTCCTTCATGCAGAGTCCAGGCAGCAAAGCGGCGAGGCCAACTGCCCAAAGATCACAGGGCTGTCACACGCTGCTCAGTCAGCACGCGAGGTGCCTCTGCCCATTTCCGGTTAGCTCAGTCCATCCGGCGAAGTTACTTAAACGCCCCTCTTCCTCGGCCAGGGCTCCTCTTTTCTTCTGCAGCTCTCTTTGCCACTTGGCTTAGATTGACGGCAGTGTGCCTAAACTGCGGGTGACTCCGTAGTTGCGTTCCACGGAGCGTGTTCGACTATGGTCCCCCAAATTTTTGGAGTCCGGACTGAGGCCGCTGAGCTCGCTCATGTCTTGGACCACAGTGTCGCCAGTATTGCACTGTCTCTGGCTGACGCGAACGTTGCTCTTCTCTTTTTCGTTGAGTCGCTCGCCATGCGCGGGCGCTTGAGGAAGAAGATCTCTGGTCCTTGCAGCTCTTATGTTCGGTACCTCCGCCCGATTCGTCCTTGATGGTAGTTCTCTTGGGTTTATTCTCTGCTGACAAGACGTCCTGTTCGGTTCACGATGTTCTCATCTCGATGTCATATTGCGAAGGCCTTGTGACCGCCGTCGCCCTTGCTGTTTGATGATCTATGTCGGCTCATTTTCGAGAGATCTCAGTCAATGGTGTTTAGTTGCATTATCCCACGAGGGCGCCCGACGGCGTGCTCAGCGGCAGCGTCCCTGGCCCTACGATCCCAGAAAATTGCTGTCACAATATCTCGCTGGCTCAACTGCCGCTTCATGCTACCTCGTATTCATGTGTTCTACTTCTGCCATCCAAACGAGATCATTCGCTCAGGTCTGCAACACCCTTCCAACATTTCCGCTCGCCCGCCTCCCAACCATCACTTCCTCCTGCACGCCAGCTACTATACCCTTTGCTCGGACAAAGTCTTTTCAATAACTCGTGGGTGCTTGCAATGCCTGACTGTCGCCCCTCAAATTTCTGGGTTGACGGATCAGACCAGCCCGACCGCATTGACCCAGGACATGGCGCCAGACGGTCAGCGCCGCGGCGTATAGCCCAGAAGTCAGCCAGGCACACCTATCTAATCTGATAGAGCGAAATCTGGCAGCTGTGGACGGTCTTTGCGTGCCAGCATGTGTTGCGGCGAGCAACCCTGCGGCCTCCGCTGCCACCCGTCGCGGGGTGGCGGCTCCCCCGGTCGCAGTCACTGAGAAACGCCCGCCCGCCCGAGCGGCACAGCCCGCCCGGCCCGCTCACAGATTGGCTTTTGGGCCTTGACGGCACTTGTAACCCACTGCGAAGGGCACAAGAGAACGAGCGGCCGATGGTTCCTCGCTGCGACGCTCGTGGAGGTGCCGCGCGCCGGCGACAGCTCGCCCGCGCCGCCTGGGAGAGAAGATCTAGCGGTAGCGACTATGCCACGATGGTGAGCATCCGCGGTTCGCTCGCTGGTGGGGCCTATTTCTGGCTGACATTGCAGGCGACATCATTGGCTGACAGAGCTGCGCGACGAGCGCGACGCCGGCAGAGGCGGATCCCGCGAGCGCCTGAACAGCCGTCAAGTCGCTGCGAGAGCAAAATCCACAGCGATGCCAATTCGGAATCTCTCTGGTATTCCGCTCCTGCGACCCTTGTGTGTTGTGCAGAGCACCAAGGCCAAGCGCCGCAGCGGTCGCTGCGGCGTTCTTGCCCGCCAGCTCGGACGCGCGCGACCGCTACTCTTCTTAGTATACAACTCAATATAATGCAGGTATATTTGGAGCCTAGAGCCTAGGGCAGCGACCGCTGACACCCTACCAGCGGCACACCTCTGACGAGCTGCCACCGACGAGCTGACGTCTCCGAAGTGGGGTGCCGATCGCGGGGCGGCGCAGGGATGGCTCGCTCGCTTCAGCTGACGCGATGCCAGAGACAGCAGGAGAAAACGGCTGTTCTCCGGCACGTCGTGCGAGCGCGCAGACGTCACATTGTGCACGACAGCGCTTTTGGTGTGGTTTTGCAAGACAACGACGGTAATTCCCATTGTCTAGTCGAAAGTGATCTATTTTTATCGTTCTTTGTTCTTTTCTTTGGTCCGTATCCCTGATGCACTAAGTCTGATCCCTTGTTCAGCCGCGTGGACGCTGCCTGCATGTGTAATTAATGCCCTGCAGCTGCTCCTCAGCATGGGCTTTGATGTTGGGATTTTGTAGAATGTACCTGGTGTAGAAATTTCTCAAGTATCCCTTTTCTCTCCCCTCACGAGCCTCTTCGTAGCAAGCTCACCGTTGTCTTCCGGCGGGTCGTGTTTGCGCTTGCCGTTAGTATGAAAGTGTCCATTACTCTCCGGCTTGGTGCCCTGGCTTTGCTTCTGCTTCATATCATGGAGGAATTTGGTAGACTGTATCTGTATTCATATTCTGCAATCAGCCCACGGTGCATTGTCTTGGATAGGCTTCGGGTCTCACCTGCTGGACGAAGGCTGATTTGAGATGGCCGTACGGCGGGAAAGGTGTTGACGAGCAAGAAATATGTCAGGAGTGACCGGAGGCTGAGGTTTGATTGCAGTAAGCTTTATATCTCATGAGGTGTATGGGGATAGTCACTCGCGCACAAAAGCCATCAACTGTGGAAAGCCTAAACAGAAATGCTTACATATCCCCAGTAATCGCGGTGGCACAGTCCTACGGGCCAAAACTTCCCCTTTAGTGAAAAGACCGCCCGCAGCATTAAGATTTCCTCTCTCAGGGAAAGTCCCGCTCACACCACCATTCTCTCCCTTCTCTGCTTTTCTCCTGTGCTCTCGTCATCCTTCTAAGTCCTCAGAATCCGAACAACCCATGCACATCACGCGAAGGTCACAATTTCCTATACTGACCCTTACCAATATCCATATATGTTCCAGCCGTCAATATCTATCTAAGTCGTCCTTCAAGTCAGCTTGCGCATGCATCCCTCAGAGAACAGCTCGATGAAGAAACCTGAAGTCTTCATACAAATATAGCCAGATTCGTCTTCACAATCTCCTGACGAGGCAACCCCGCCGGTCAGATTCCACATACTCGTTTCCTATCTGATACCGTCTCAGCACCATCAAACATACGAACCATCTAATATATTCTTTCGCGCATGTTGACCCAACCCCAGCTTTATACCCATAGGCCCATACAGAGCGGCGCGGAGAATGACTGTTTGCTGTGACCAATGGGCTCCGCAGCAGGACCGCTTCCGTCCATTCCCGCGGCGCATTGTCAGTCCCATTCAGGAAGGTAGATGGTTAAGATGGACAAGGGTGCCGTTGTTGAAATATTACCCGCTAGACTATTCATTAATCCCAACTTAACACCTCAGCTTTCCGCTGAAGTTTCCGGGAATCTTACTCTCTCCGCTTGGTTCACTCCTCTTCAACCTCCTCCCTAGTCTCCTTGACTTCCTCCTTTATCTCCTCCAGCGTCTCCCTGAATTTCTTGCCCTTGGTGAACCTCCTGACCGCTTCCACCGACCTTGGCCTGAAGGGAATCACGCTGCCGCTCGGATGCGGGACAAACTTCCCACTGAAGTGCTCGTCCAGCAAGTTTGCCGCCTTCCGGACAGTTATGGCGGGCTCTTTGAGGAACTGCCGCGCCAAGAAGTGTGCCTCGTCCGTGGTCCAATTCTGCTGGCGCTGTGAGGGGCCGGTGCGGTTCGAGGGGGGAGCGGGCGCTGCAGGGACGGCATTCTCTTTCGTGACACAGTTGGCAAGCTCGGCGGTCCAGTTGTCCCAGAGAAACTCGAGCGCAGCCTAAATACCATCTATCAGCGCTGTTCCACATCCGATAGGGGCCTGCGGTCTCATACAGCGAGCTTGGTGTCGCCCGGGATAGCCAGATCTTCGAGTGCCTGCTCCATGACCGCTTCCACCTTGGCGCGGATGGCGGCGGCGTAGTTGGCAGCGTCGTAAATGCTGCACAGCTCGTCCATGGAGTCTTGTTCAAGCATCTCGTTGGCTTTGCGGGTGGTAGCGTGTGTCAGGTCGTGAAGTAGCTCGATGTTCGGGACATCCCTGTCCGCATCGACTTTGGCAGCAAGAGTGCGGTTGAGAACGGCGGTTGTGGACCCGTAGAAAGCATCCTGGCAGGAAGCAAATGGGTCATGAGCCGGAGACATTATGTTTGAAATGTTGATGAAGGAATTTTTCTTAGGGAGCTTTGAGATTGTGTGGTGGAAGCGGTAGAAGTTTAGACTGTTGTGCTTGGCGGCGTGGAGTTTTGAATGCGATGCGAGTAATCAAAACCGCACCTCAAAAAGCACACATACGTCTCTGAGCTCTAAACCGGTATGCAGATGGGGATTCCTTGCCCACGGTAAGACCTTTTGACGGGCGAGTCAGCGACTGTCTGTGTTTTTCTCTCCGTTCCTTCCGCTGATTAGTCGATTCTTATAGATCCGCTTATTCTCCATCTTTTGTTTGTTTTCACCGTTATGGAGTATATCTTGGGGAATCACCCTGACGCAATTACTATTGTAAGACGGCGTATAAAAGATGAATTAATGCTACATATGCACTTTACAAATATCTCAACATCCTTATGACCAAGCAAATGCTAAAAGCAAACTTCAAGGAAGGGAGTAGCTCTGCTTCTAGACTCTCTCGCACAGCGGTATCCTTTACGGGCATAACCTGTGCACACTTTCCTCTGTTTAAAGTATTTTACGAGATGGAGACCCAGCTACAGGTGCTGTAGTAATTACCATCCAGGGTAATTTCACATAAATCAAAAGCTCTCCCCTGAGTTCCAATGTCTCGATCCTGGAGCTGCTAAGGCTGCTGACCGTGAAGCTCGACTCTCGCGATTCCCGGCCTGACGCTGGGCCAAACCCCCACCTTAACCCAATCGAGCCGTCCCATTTCCCTTCAACTAGATTGATTGCGAATGATTGCACAGATTAGCAAGGTGGAGCTCGCATGGGGCGGACCGGCGGTAGGTGACTAGCGATCTGCGCTCGCGCCTTCCAAAGCTGCGCACCTGCCTCACCAATGGCCAAACAGTTGGCCCGTGTCGGCTTGTGATGGAACCGAAGCAGCTGTCAGCATGACTTCACACCGTCTGAGTCACCAAGCGAGCCAGCAGGTTGCTACAGCGGTCAAGTGCTCGCTTCGCACTAGCGCCGTCGGCGTGCCTATATAAACCATTCTCCTCCTCAGCCTCAACTCCTCATTTCTTCTGCAACAATTGTTCTTCTCTATATTGTGCTTAAACTGCCACTCACAGTGCTTCTTTGCTTTCTTGTAGCTCTGACGTCTACACTGGTGGCTAGAACAACGGGCGTGCACTACACGGGTGTTGGATAAGTGTTTCCAACACCACGGCCGAACGCCCTACATTACTACTGAATTTTCTACTTTTTCGTCAAGCGACCCGCCATGCGCGGGTCCCTGAGGAAAAAGGCTGGTCCATGACCTATTTGCGACGATCCCTGCTCCCCTTACCAGCCTCCGGGCAAGTTGCGATGCGGTGCTCGGGCGCTCTCTCAGTCGCTGCTGCTGAATCGCGGTCTACGTTACGCTTCTCTGGTGTTGACGCTCCAGCGACATCGCCAGGCGCGATTAATTATTCTCGTTGGCCCGCTCACGCGCCATACCGAAGCTCAATCTCACGCTGGGCGGGACGACGGATAGCACGCAGCGCGATTTCGCGCGCAGGACACAGCAGCCGCGGCACGATAGCTGTCATCTGACGCTGTCATCTCTCTCAATTTTGGTCGTACCAATCTTCCATTCTTAATCTCACGATAGTGCGTACTGCGGCGTGGCCACCGCCAGCATTTTCCCCGCTATGGGGCAGTTTAGCCGCTTCTACAACTACAGCACCAGCAATGGTATCTCGGGCTCCGGTAGTCAAACATGGAGATACACTATAGTCAACATTTTGAATTAAATTATCGTGCTATGCGAAATACCTTTTTTTCATGTCAATTTCACTTCTTACGTCCTTCTGACAGCAACGCTGGTGTCTTGCCGCAGACTCTTCGCCGGTGTCTCCTCCCAAATATGCCCGGCCTTGGATCCGCCGCCACTGTTCTCACTTTTCCTGGATCCTATCTCCACCCTCCAACTCTATGTCTCCACTGCGTACATCTTCCTCTTGTGCCTGCTCCATGATCTGGAGAGAGTGGCGCTGTTCGCCGACACTGAGACCACCAACGCCAACGCAAAGGTCGAGCTCCTCCAGCACTCCACCAGATCCAATATCATTGCCAATATTCGTTTCTCCGATGCCGCGAGTGTGCTCGGTGGACGAGCGACGAGCGCTGGGGCTTGTGACGCGGGGGCTCGGACGGGCGCTGGACGGAAGAAAGGATCAGCACGGTCGACGCTCAGCAGCGCCCACCGCTTCTTGATTCTGCTATCAGGAATGGGGATGTGCTCACTCTGCCGGTCCGCCTGCCTTGGACTGCGACAGACCGTGCTTCAGACGCGACGCCAGGACGTGCCTGGCAGAGACGGCACTGTCAGCACCGGTGAAGCCGTTCGCTCGGGGATGTCTTGACCACGCCACTTGCCTGTAGGCTATCCGCGGCCTCGAGACTCTCTTGAAGACCCGAGTTCCTGGCTTGCGCTCTGCGCGGAGCTCCAGCAGCACGCTTCCCACAGCGCTGGGGGACCCAGACCTCCTCGACATTCGCTGCTGGTTGTGCCGGCGCCGGGGCCATTGCTGTCTGTGCTCACCGTCTTTGGGTAACGCAAGGTCATAGCCGACTACCAGGCGTCCATGCATGGTGGATTCGGCTGGTGAAAGATCAGGCAGGAGGTGCGACGGCGGGGGTTGAGACGGGCCTGGGAACGTGGTGACGAGCGCGTCGGTCTCAAGATCGTCCGCAGGAGGCATTTTTGAGGCTTTCGAGAGACTATATTTGTATTCGGAGGGGTTTCAGGGAGCTGTGGTTGCTGTATTGTGGGTATGACAAGAAGAGGGTGGCCGGAGTGGACAGGAAGGAGCCGCAATGACGTGAGAGTCGGTTTTCAGCACCGCTGCTGCCAGGCAAGGAGAACACAAAATGTGCATCACGAAGCAATAGCCACTGGTCACATATGTCTGCCGCGCAGCAATTATCGCTGAAGAAATCTAGGCTTTGCAGATTGCAACGCTGGCTTGTGAGCAAGCTCACCATCTGGTTGCAGTGGAGCTGGCCGGCAATCAGCGACGTGTGATCTGCGCATCAGATTCAGAGTGCAAAGCTCCCAGCGCCATGAAAATTTGGCCTGTGGATCCGAGATCTCGGAGACCAAAGCAATGATTCTGGCGGCATTGGATGCCGTGAGATATGAGACGAACCAAAGCTACAGCAGCGCGGCCAGATCAGACAAGCTGAGACATTGCCAGCAGACATACGCTAGCTTGAGAAGGTGTCTGCAATATGCGGCAGTGTATTTTCTCGGACCGGCCGCCCATTCTACGGCTTAGTTCTTGCGGGTCTGCCATCCAGGCTGAGCCGCACATGAGGTGAGGTGTGGGCATAATTCTACACCCTTGCAGAGCACTTGCGGAGCCTTCAGAGAGGGAGGCTCGGGCAGGCGTTTCTAAAATAATTCTTTTCGCACTCGGTTTCCCGCAGGTGTGCTACGTCACGGCATCTGGCATGGGTGCTGAACTCGGTAGCCCACCGTCAGCCTGCTTCGCAGGCGCTCAGGAGGGTTGAGGATGGCTGGCATCTATCGCAGAAACTTCAGGCTCGCAGTCTCCCGAAACATGTGCTTTCTTGATGCCCTGGAAGCCTGCCTTCGCGTAGTGGTGCTGACGAAGCCAGTGATACCGCTGTGGCGGGACCCCAGACTGGCCCTATTTCAAGCGGCCCACCGGCTTTTCCAACCTCCCACCCGCAACGTCTCCGAACTCTCAACCCTCGCACCAGCAAACTCTTCTCTCACGCTCTGAATTGTGGAATTCACGGTCTGAAACTCACACCGTCCTCGCCACTACGCGTTCCGCTTCCTGACACCGCCCGCTTCGCCCGCCCTTCCGACAGCTGGCACGTCCTCCCCGTCATTGACCTTCACTCTCGGTACTCTCATGTTGTCACCTCACTTACGCCTCACACTAACACCTTCCAGAATCCATCCAAAGAGCATCCCAGCTTGCCGCTCTCTGTCAGAGTCAAACCTTACGCCGCGACCTCACTCGAACCACTTTCTCACGCTCCGCGCAACCGACACACCTCACCAACATGTCCGAGACCCTTGAGTTCCTCGGTAACATGGGTCTTATGGAGGCCGTCAAGTTATCCACCATCCTTCTGGGCTGCATCTCTGCCGGTGCTCTCCTCTTCTACGTGCGTTTCGACATGATCTCCCGTGCCTCCTGCCGTCAGCCGCGCCCCTTCACTCACGAGTGAGCAGTCCCTTGACAACATCCCTCCCGGTGCCGATGACGACTGCGAACTCGAGCCATACATCGTCTAAGAACAAGGAGGGCTGGCCGGATCCCGTGGTGTCTTTGCCCTGGAAGGACGCAACCGTCCGAACTCCAAACATGGACTACAAAGATTTGCCTTAGCTTCGGGCAGATATCATACTGCGAGCAACGATTTGCAAGAAGGGAGGGTCGACTTCGTGAATGGAAACAGGTTTAATACGTGCTCGGATACATTTTCTTGCGTTTCTTCCTGTGTAACGTTTGCTTTTTTTTCGACCTCGCTTTTGATCAAGGACAGCAGTGAAAATTTGCAAGGACAAGAGAACGTGCGCGGAGGAAAGTCAACAAGACGGAAAGACCGCAGAGATACTTGAGCGCATCAATCATAGGGTAGCTCTACTCGCTGAACAGTAAGACTAAAGGTCAACTACAAACAATGAAGCTTAGGGCACAAGACAAAGAATGCAGCCTGGTGATCTGGTCTAGAACAGATGTGTAAGGCCGTGAAGTCAGCAGGCTCAGCAACGTACTCTGTCCATCCGTCTTTTGGCCTCCAAGACGATTCCGGCCTGAAACCGTGCCGGACAAAGTTTTCACACCCCCTCCTCCACGACAGCCGCTAGCAGCCTGCGAGGCAACTCTCGAGGCAGCTCGACCAGATCGTTCGCGCCGATGGTCTCATCTGACATCATAGATGACTCGAGATCCTCGATGCTCTCGCCCCGCGTGTCTTCGACCAGAACGAGGTACAGACACAGCTGATTCATTCTCTTCCCGACCAGCGCTCCGCGCAATCCCTCATGGCCTGCGGAATTTCCTTTCCGCACCTCGCGAGCTCGCTTTCTACAACCGTGGCCGCCACCGCAACGACAACGTCCTTGGAGCGCTCTTCGGGCTTCTTCAGCCAGGGCAGATCCACGCCACCAGCCTTCCACCGTCGGCGGAGCGTGCTGGGCTGCCAATGCAGAAATCTGACAAACGGGTCAACCTGCCGCGCCGGCGGCTCCACGACATCGAGAAAGAACCGCGCCAACGCCCTCGCGCCGGCCGGGCTGGCGGCGTCCACGAGCAGCGGCAGCGCGCCCACGCCGGGCGCCGTCGGGCTCCGGCCCGGAAGCGGCAGCCGGGCAGGCGCACGCAGCCGCGCTGCCGAGTGTGGAAACGCGGCGGATGGGGATGGCGAGCGAATAGGGGTGCGTACCGAGTGCGGCGGGCGCTCAGACGCAAGGGGCCGTGGTTCGTCGCTCGGGTGGGCTATTTTCAGCCAGCTCCGAAGGGACCACCGCGGGGCTCGTCTTCTGGGGTAGCCGTCTTGCCAGCCCGGCGAGTCTGAGCTCGTCGACGAGGAGCGGCTGTTGCTGTTCTGTGCGGGTCGTTAGCGGTGTTTCAAACGTGGGCGCGCTCAATGCGGACCAGAGGTCGCGGTTCGAGCGCTTGCACGGTGATGGTGGAGGGCGTGGCGCCCATCTTGAAGATGGCGGAGCTCATCGTGTAGCAATTGATGGCGCGCCGGGGCTGCTGCGGACGGAATGATGATCAGCTAGAGGAATGATGGATTTGACTGATCTGATGCGCCTGTCGATGATGGAGCAGATCTGGGATGGAGGGCAGCGGATCATCACCATCTCGCCCACCGGGAAATACAGGTGCGATCCCCTGAGTTGCCATAGCCGCTGGAAAACGAATAGGTGGAAGTAGCTACACGGCGGCCCTCCTGCTGCCCGCCGTCTGCCTGCTGTCCTGCTGGCAGGTGCGTGCGGTGATGCCACGTCAAGGTCCCTCCACCAGCGCAGCCGTACCCCACATGGGTGTTCCCTCAACCGCCAGGGCTGAGAAAGGAGCAGCCCGTCGATTCCATTACCTGATGACGTCGCACGACTGCCAAGCAGCCATCGTTCTAGAAGTGAAGGGCGATTCAACGGCGGAGATCTGGTGCGTCGTGGCAGAAGTGGGATGATGGACGTCGGGTGGAGACCGGCCGAGAGGGAGCAACGATCAGCGAGCGGGAAGCGCGATGGACCCGGCTCCGGCGATACGATCTGCGTTCTAACGCCCACAATCGAACATTCTCTGCAGAGTTTGCGCGTTCGCGCTCACCGCAGGTTGCATCGCATGAACATGGGGCCAGGCTGCCCATTAATCGCGGCACGCGCCTGCAGGTGCAGCGCAGCATCTCTTCACGCATGCACCCCGGGCGCGCGCCGGGGATTGGGCAGCGGCTGCAGCAGCGGTTGCGGGTGGGATGACGATATCGCAGGGCCGTGGGCAATCGATAAAGCCCACTGGCCAGCGGGCGGCGGCCCTGCATTGGGATCGGAAATGAGCATGGCCAGGAGGTCGAAATAGAGGCGCCAGGGGTTTCGCCGTCCCACGGCTCGCGTGAGGCCCGGCAGCACGTGAGAAACGGCGCCGGGCGTGTCGAACCGCGTGTCAGCCAGTGCTGGAGGACGCGCTCACCGCTCCGTCATGGCGCGGCGGGAGGCTAGACTCGACGACTAGGCGGCCCAGGGCAAGATGTCAACAGCGGCGCGCAGGCTTGCGGCAGCCCGGCCATTCAGCGAAAAGTCATCGCGCCGGCCGCTGCTCTGGACCAATCACTGCTGTGGGGGGGCAGCGCGCCGGCCTAGCGGCGATCCCTGCTGCCCGGCCTACCGCCAGAGCGACTCCTGAACGACGGTCGTGATAAGCTACGAGGAGCTCCCTGCTCCTCCTCCACCACGTTTCGCAGAGGTCCCTCCCTGCCGCCCGGCCCTACGCAGATTGACCTTCCCACAGCCGGACTTGCGCCGCCATTGAAACACTTGAGCGCCGCCCGCGAGCTCTCACCTCCACCGCCAGCTGCCGCCGCTAGAGCCCTCGCGTCGCAGTGCTGCTCGCCGCCCCACCACTCAGTCTGAAACAGCGTCGGACGCACTGCTCGAACACAGTCGTCTTATGCCTGTCGCGCGGTAAACGGAGGCCGCCTCCCGCCCGCCGCCGCCAGAGCCTCTAATCTCGATTCCGATCCGCGCCCTCGACATCATCTGCCGCCGCCCGCCGCGCAGCCCTCACCTCCCCTCACCCCCCTCCCCGACTCCACGCCGTGGCCGCTGTCTGCGGCTGGCTTGTTGAACAGCTCATTATGTCGCTCGACGAAACAACGCCCTCGCCGACCTCCGACGCCCCCGCCGCCGCCGCCCTGCGCTCGCGGAAGCACGTCGACGGCAAGCCCCTGCCTACCGACTCCATGGTGACCGTGCCCCTGTCGCCCACCGAGCAAGAAACGCCCGCCACCAGCATCGACGCCTGCATGATCCTGAAGCCCGAGATCACCGTGAACAAGACGCGCGACAGCAGAACAGGGGCCGCCGCCCCGAGCCTGGACACTGTCACGGAAGGTGTAGTGAAGAAGACTGAAGATGATACCCAGCAGGAGGAGAGCGGAGAAAAAGAACCTCGGAGCAGGCCTGCGACCATAGTCCAGCGCTCGCGGAGTGCAAGCTCCGACTCGTCGGCCTCGGACGAGAAGGTCGACTGGGACAAGCTGGACAAGAAGGAGGAGCAGATTGAGCAGGATGCGGGCTCAGACGAGGTTCGCAGCCGTCCCGCCCCTCCATTGACGCCGCATTGCTAACCGGAGCAGAGCACCGCGCTCCTGCTTGCCAGGCTTGAGCAGGAGAACCAGGCCATCGCAACGGACCCCAAGTCGGCCGCCCAGAAGGCCCGCACGCGCAGCCAGTCTCGCCCGCCGTCGATGAACCAGCTAAAGAAGCTCGTCGAGGAGCAGTCCTCCCCCGACAACGTCCGCTACTCCCTCCTGCCGTCGCCGCCGCCCATGACCGAGCTTGAGTTCTGGGCCGCCCTCGTCCGCGACTACACCGGCACCGCGCAGCGCCTGCCGACGCTCACCTCGAGCAAGATCCGCCAGGGTATCCCCGCGCCACTGCGTGGCGTGACCTGGGTCAGCATGGCTGGTGCTCGCGACCGTGTCATCGAAGAGCAGTATGAGCGTCTGTGCACCGAGACGAGCCCGTACGAGAACATGATCGGCAAGGACATCGGAAGGAGCTTCCCCGGCGTGGAGATGTTCAGGGACCCCGAAGGCGAGGGCCAGAAGATGCTTGGCCGCGTGCTCAAGTGCTTCAGCTTGTACGACGAGAAGATCGGATACTGCCAGGGTCTGGGCTTCCTCGTCGGTCCGCTGCTGATGCAGATGGGCGACAAGGAGGCCTTCTGCGTGCTGGTCCGGTAAGTGCACACTTTGCTGCGGCATGTATGCGCAGACTTCTGACATTCGCGCAGGCTTATGGAGGACTACGACCTTCGGTCTTGCTTCCTGCCCGACCTCTCTGGCCTCCACCTCCGCATCTACCAGTTCCGCCGCCTCATGCAGCAGCACATCCCCGCCCTCTCCGCCCATCTTGAGACGATGAACATCGAGGCCGCATACCTGTCGCAATGGTTCCTATCTTTCTTCGCCGTCACCTGCCCTCTGCCGATGCTGTTCCGCATCTACGACGTGATCTTCGCCGAGGGTGCCTCCGAGACCATCATGCGCGTTGCGCTCGCCATCATGCGCAAGAACGAGAAGCGCCTCCTCGGCTTCACCGAGTTCGAGGACGTCATCCAGCTGCTCCTCTCGCGATCTCTGTGGGACCCCTACGGCTGCAACCAGCAGTCGGCCGACGACCTGGTCAACGACTTCTGCAGCTTCACGAGCGTCGTCACCCGCGAGCACCTCCAGAACCTCGAGGCCAGCTTCCGCGAGGCGTCGAGCGATGAGACGGTCTCCAAGGGCTTCTTTCCCGAGGTCCAGAGCGCAGCACAGAGGTTCCTTGGCCGCATCTGGGGCCCCGACAAGAGGTCGACCACGGCAACGCTCAGCCCGCCTGCGGACAAGCAGTCGCGTCCCGTCAGCTTCATGAAGCGCACGGCGTCAAAGCAGAGCATTGCCTCGACTCTGAATTCGATCGACGGCTCGGATAGCACAGGTAGAAGCCACAACAGCACGGCCACGGCCATGACTGAATTCACTAACGGATCGCGCGAATCGACAGCCGACGCCCTGTCGGTCAAGTCCATGAAGATAGGAAACTCCAGGAACACCATGATGTCACACCACGACCGGGACTTGCACAGCCAGATCGAAGATCTCCTGACCGCCCTTAGCGAGATGCAGCGCGAGCACGCCTCGCTGGCCGCGCAGCTGCAGAAGGAACGCGAGGACCGCCGTGAAGACCACCGCGTGGTCCGCACCCTCGTCGAGCGCGTCAAGCAGGACAAGGGCATCGTCACCACGACCAAGGCCCAGCGCCGCCGCACCGCACCCTTCAACGGCCTCGAGGATCTTCAGTCCAAGCGCATGTCGACCCCGCCCTCTCTGACCTCCAACGAAGACTTCCAGGGCATCGTCGAGAAGATCGAGACCCGCTTCCCCGCCAAGGTGCAGCACCACCGCAACTCCTCCGTCTTCGAGACCAAGCAGTACCTTCGCGACTCGCTCGCACGTGCCAAGGAGCAGCTCCACCTTGAGACGACCCGTTCGCAATCGCTGTCCCGCCAGCTGCTCGATGCCGAGACCGAGACGTCTTCCCTGCGCAACCAGCTCGACGAAACGCGCCAGCGCGTGCAGGCCTCCTCCATCGAGCGCCAGCGTTTGGAGCGCCAGATCCAAGAGCTGAAGCTGCAGAACCAGCAAGCCCGCAAGGCGGCGACCTGGTCTGGCTCCGACTCGGATGTTCCCAGCCTGACGCGCTCCGACACGGTCGACTCGGTGTCCTCGACGACCTCGAACAAGGGCCTGCGCGAGTTCAAGCTGGGTCGCAGCAACACCACCCGCGCCCCGACGACCAAGAACCGCAACAGCTACAACCGCATCGCGCCGACGCCAAACACCTCGGCCCACGGCCCCATCCCGAACCGCAGCTCGAGCCCGCACACCTCATCAACGCCCATGTTCAACAAGCGCAGCTCGTCGCTGTCCGCCCACGCCGCCCTCAACAACGATCCCGCTGGTGAACCGGACGCCATTCTGCTCGAGCTCGTCAACGCGAAGACCGCCGAGGCCGTCGCACGCCAGGAGCTCGAGGAACTTCGCGCTAGGTTCGAAGGCATGCGCAAGATGCTGGGCGTGGCCACCCCTAGCGGCAACTCGGCAACGAGCGGCCTGTCGCCGAACGGGGTCCAGAAGTCAGCCACCAGCGACGGCACCGGTTTCTTCGGCAGCGGCGCGTCGTCGGCCAAGACTCCCGGCAGTTCGCACAGCACGGCCAGCAACAGCGGTGGCGGCGGCGGCGGCTTTTGGGGCTGGGGAAAGAGGACCGTGAGCACGGCAACCGTCGAGACCAAGTAAGGGAGACGCAATGACGACCGAACCAAAAGAACGAAACCAACACAAAAACATGCACACGAACATTAGAGGGGGCATTGCATCTTGCATCACCATCATCATACAGAGCGACGGAGTATAGGCGCTGTTTGTCGTCACCGTGCCATTTGACGCACGCATCAGCACGTTTCCAACCCAGCGAGAGCGCATCATTTCACCGTTACGTCTCAGCGTCTCACCCCTGCGCATAACTGTACACGCACCACAAACCTTGTACCACGATCGATATTCGCCATATGCCTTGCTGTAGAGTCACCAGAGACTACACATACGCGAAGAAGGGCGGCTTACGTTTCTCCGCCCGCTTTTTCACATTTTCTCAACTTCTTTTCCTCATACCGTTACGAGCGCGGATCGTTTGCACATTTCAAAGGGGTTTCATCACATTTCTACATAAATCGGGGGTTTTCACAATAAAGTTCTCGAATGGGCACGGTTAAATTCTGGGAGGTGTTTGCTGTTTTACTTTTCTCTTTCTGGTGGAGGGATACTTTGTCTTGCTGTTCTTACATACCACTGCTATACAACTGCTGCTGTTTTGCTGCATATGGGGGAAGGAAAGAAGAAAAAGAGTGGGAAGGCTCTTTTGTACGCTCTAGCTGGCTGGATGTGAGGGAGATGGAGTCAGGATGGAAATGGGACGGATGGCTGACAGCAGTAATTATCGAAGATACCAAAATTCGAGATGTGAATGGCTTTTTCTCTTCTGAAGATGGAGTTTCCAGATGGCTTGATGTGATGACGTGTGAGGTTTGGCGATGTTCTGCTGCCGCCGTCTGCACTGTTGCTATTGTACCGTCACCAAGGGCGGCGGAGGCTTGAGGTCATGACTAGCTGGCATTGGTCTGCTCAAAGGCACTCGCAGAGGGCTCTGCTGTGGTCGTCCATGGCAATGGTAGATTGATGCTACTGGCGTCACGCAATGTCGTCTTGCGGCGGCCAAAGGATACTTCGAGGCTGCCCCGGCCACACCAACTCTGCTCCGCATAGACGGACGTTCAGCTCAAAGAGACAGACCATTGTCCACCGCGTTTGTATCTATCACGCAGACACCGGAAAGAAACCAATGAAGCTCCCACTCTCCACGGCCATGGTGCTGGCCCTGGCCCTCGAGCTGGATCCCCGACGGCCTTCCCTCCGCACCCACGTGCCAGCGCCCCTTGCCTCTGCCACATCCAGCCTCATCGGTCCGTTCCTTCCCAGTGTCTTCATATCCACCCGATCAGGCATCATACGCGAAGCCTGCCGGGTGTTAGTAAGCGAGCAAACCTCGTCTCTCCCACATATATAAACCCCGCTCCCCCTCCCCCTCTGGACCTTTTTTCTTCTTCATGCAGAACGGTTGCTATGCTAATCTCAGCTGATTGGCAAAGCAGGGGAAGTGCGCGCTCAAGAATGCGGCTTCCTGCTCAGGCTTGCCGTTTGGCGAGCTGAGTATCCAGTGGGCGTGAAGCTTGTTGGTCCGAACAATTTTTTATTTCTGGTCCGAAGGGACCTTAAACACGCTTATCATTTTTTTTCGTTGGCTTTCTGCCCTTGCGGTGGAGGTTGAGGAAGAAGATCTCTTTAGTTTAGTCTCTGGATGCGGTAAGTGGTTCATGCTCTAGGAGAGCTTCTTAGTTCAGTCTCTGGAAGTGATTATGTCTCTGCAGGTCACGACGGCACTTCACAGAGTTACCGCAGTCGCTCAGTGCATCATTGCCTCGGAAGATTGCTACATTCTTGTGTGCTCCGCTGGCTATCGCTGATACTGGGCATCGTGTCGTGGTTCCCTCGAGCTACAACGTGATGGCGATGGACGGGTAGGCTGATGACGGGCCCGGCGACTTCATGATGCTCACTCCATTCAATTGCGGCGTCGCAACATGAATTTGGGTCCATCGGGAACTCCAAAAACTTGGGGTTATCTAGATTTTCTAGCGATGTGCCTTGTGGTCAGGTAGCTCGCGAAGTAGTGATGTTGTGTCTACATCGGCCACGAGGGTGCGTTACTTCGCAGACTTGAAGGTGACACAGAAGACGAATTCATCAAGTAGTCTTCGCTCTCACCAATTTATCAAAAATCTAGCTCAGAACAAACTCATAGAGTTATCCAAAGTGAACCAGGCGTGTGTGGTTGCAGTTATTCGGCTGCGAGCTATCTGCGACCTGTTTCGGCGCCCTACCAGCGCGGGTAGTTGACTGCGCAGGGTGAGCCGCGCTTCCTTTTGCCTGCAGATCTCCCGGGTGAGGATGGCCTAAGACGAGCAGTCTATGCTCTCTCCAACTACAGCTGCCATGCTTGCGGCCTCCCATTCACCTTTTCTGGTTGCCGTTGCCGCCAGCTGGTGGAGGCCGACCCTCCTCCGCATTTCTCCTCACCCTCGCAGCCAACGACGCAACCAACACGGCGCGACCACCGCGGCGCATCACCACCGCAACCCCCTCTCCCTCCCCACCCGCGGCGCGAGACGCCACAACCCCCGCTCCACCGTCACCGCGCCAACCGCGAACCCCCTTCCGCAACCCATCACCACCGCAACCAGCCCTTCAGACACGCCCCGCCCCCACCGTGCACATTCGAGCCACCAACCAACGCCAACCCGCAGCCCTGCCGCGCATGAACCACGGCCGCCGCGATGGCGCAATCGTGCGACGTTCTCGAAGCCATCTGTCACAGGGCTGTCTGGCGCCGTCGCCGGGCGTGTCGCAGAGCCCACCGCGGCGATGACATCAGGGACAGGGGATGGCGCGCAGCGGACGCGTCGCGCGGCGGGGAGACGCGGCGAGTCGCGTTGGGATTTGGGTTTGGCGCGGGCGCGTGCAGGGATGCGCGTGTGGGGTCGGCGGAGGCGGAGGCGGAGGCGGGAGCTGTGCTCTCGCGGTTGTCTCCACGCAGGGCTTCACTCCAGCTTCGTCGTTTCGTGCTCGTCCGTCGGCGGCGGCGGCGGCGGCGGCAGAGGGGAGGCGCCGCATCGTATTGACCGGCTGCTCACTTGGCCGTGACGTGGCGCCTGTGTCGATGCAAGCTGAATGCGCTCAGCCTCAGCGCTCGAGCGGCCGGCCCCGCACACGATGCCGACCGGTCAACGGCGAAGAGGCAGTGCAGCCTCAGAATGCGCAGATGCGTTGGGGGTGGATCGCATTTGCCTCTGCCATGGTGTTCCGGACCATGTCGCCAGCTCCACGTTTGTCGGAGGCGCAACTTGTGCAACCACATTCTGGAGGCTCAGCCGCCTGTAGCTTTAGCGCTTGGACGATTTGCGGCCCACTGATGACGCGGTCATGCAGATTCCAGGGGTATCTCATCGCAATTGCGCAGTGTTACTGCATATTTTAGTGCTCGGAATTGATAGCTCCTAGTAGCGCAGAGTCGGAATACGGAGTTTTCGCAACAAACTGCTAACCTCCGCCCTTCTAAGTACCATGCATAGGAAACGTATAAAACCACTAACCACAGGAATTCACTGACTTTTGCCATAAGTTGCCAAAGGCTACTTCTCCTCTATGACTACATAAGGTATACCTTCGCCCATTTGCCGTTGTAGATATCAGCAGTCCCTCAATGGCTACGCACAGAATCCTCGCTGACACGACAATGCCGTATAGAAGTCGCCCTTCCGAAGCAGATTGGTCAAGTGGGCCAGCAAGTACATCGGATAACCAAATATCGCTAAGCCTTTTACCAGTAAGCTCATACCACCAACTTCAATCAACAGCGATGAGGCTTACATTGAAAAAAGTCCCTCCGCGCCCCAGAATTTGCACGCCTTTCGAAGAGCAGGAGAGTTGTGCCAGGTCAGAAACGAAAGAAGTTTGCTTGCCTATACAGACAGAAGTATCCACGATGCAGACCTTCAGCCCCAGCATGTCTCCATGCATTCACCTCAATCGCCCGTCTGAAGTAAGGTTGATGTGGCACCCATGGATGACACTGTATTCGTCACTGACTATACGTAGAGAGCATCTATATAGATGTCACATGAAACCACATAGATGTCTGAGGTGTCATGCAACCTTCAAAGATCAGAATTCCTTGGAGTCACACGTACGGGCTTCGGTTTCCGAAATCTGTGTGCCACGTCAGCAACCTGAGCTCCTGACTTTCGGAAGAGAAGAAGAGGAGCAATTGAGGAAAAGATCTAGCAGCAGAAAATCGGATGAAGAGAAATGGACCGGGCTATACCGTACACTGTTCCCAAATGATGCGGATGTACCGTCGCCATGTAAGCCCAACATGTGATATGATAAGAACTCCCATACCGATTACTTGTTACTCATTAGACCTCTTATTTAGACCACGATGAAGTTCCCCTGGCTGAGTATCGCGAGTACGCCTGCGGTAATCTGCCGGGCATGCTTATGCATGCACTCCGCACGACTTCGGATTTCGCCTCACTCCCCCAATCCGTCAGGGAAAGAATGGTCCAGGTCTTGTACACATGCAACGACAATCTGGTTCAACAATTTCAACAAAGCCAACAGCTTGAAGCTACCCTGGAAGGCTCAGACTCTGCTTCGACAACTTCCGCATTAGCCAGCGGCTCAACACATGTTTCCTTGACCAACACTCCGGATACTTACAGTGAGGTTGACCTGGTGGAATGGGAACAGCCCGGCAGCCATGCGAATCCCGTACCCTCTCCCGTCATGGGTGCATCGGTCCCTGCCGTGCCAACCAACATGAGCATCACCAATCAACTCAGCACACCCATGAGTAATGGGCCTTGGATGACTATGAGCGATGGGATGCAACAGCCTTACGAAGTTCCGCTCTTGGGATTTGGATGGGGCTCTACAGACTTTGCTGCCGATGGAGCCTTGTTGCCGACCAGTGATGTGCAGTCCATGCCCATGCTGCCTTCATATAATAGTATTCAATGACCGGAGAAGCCCCATTCCATCATCCAGCACATGGGCCCGCCGGAGGTTTCCAATTTGGCGCGGATGTTCCGTTCATTGACCAGCAAGATGACGTCCAGCAGCGTTTCCACGCATAAAGGTTGGGACCTGAGGAAGAATGAATGAATTCTTCTTCATTTTCGGAACGCTTTACTTGTATCGTATTCTTTTAGGTATTTCATACATCTAGTTATGTGAGGTGTTCGAGCATAGTTGTCACGTAATTTACCATGCTGGTTTGGCGTGGCGGTGCTTGAATGGTTCGACATTCTCTTTGAAATTGGTATACTCGTTCATAAGCTTTGCACACGGATCTTGAGGGGAATTCCTGCCGAATTCGTCTTTACCGAGTCCCTGACACTCCACGCGTGAGCTGTTCCGTGCGCCTATCCGGCGTGATGGGCATTCCCAAGCTCATGACGTCAGTTTGCATCGCGTAATTTCCCAGCGCCCCTTCTCGCGGGGAAGGCACGACAGGCGTGAACCTCTGTCGCCCATCAGGCTCTCGCTGCCATCCCACGCATCAACGGACGGCTCGGATATCTGCGGCTGATGGAAGACAGTCTCGTCGACAGCCTCAACGTGGTCTCTGCTCGGCTGGAAGTTTCGACCCGGTCGACGCGCAGCTATCCCACGACAACCGACAAATCGAAAACGAAGGTCAGCGCTGCTCTCGATAAGGCGAACGAAATCGCAATCGCGGATACCATCAGCAAGCACCGTTCGCGTCTCGGATGAAACGTATTAACCAGGCGCTCTTTAAACTGAAGCCGAAAGACGGTGGCGTCAGTATGGATACGTGACAGCCAGCGCTTTGGCAGAGTGATATGATTTCTTCAACCTTGGGGTCTGCGCTGCGGAGAAGCGTGCGTGGTGACATGTTCGCAGCACACCCTCCTTTGACTCCTCTGCTATTAGACAGCACGTACTGACAACGCACTGGTACATAATCCTCCGTAGCCATTCCACGTCTCAGCCTCTCGACAGCGGCGAGTCTAGATGCCCTGATCCATCCACTCGGGTCTTCGTGATTACTGCGATCCTGTGAACAAAATGAGATAAATCATAAAACCTGGCTTCTGCCTGCACTTCCCATGGGGCCGGCAGCCGCGGAGATGCCAGGATCATACGGCGGCGGATTGTTTGGGATCCCAATTGGCATCTTCTGATGAATTCACGCTACACGCAAGGCTGCTTCCTACAACACAGAGAAACGCCAGCAATCTGTTGCATATGCATGCATGTCTACCCAACGTTGCTGGTTGGGTAGAAATGTTGACATTTAACAGACGTGGGATGCCACCCGCATTCGAGGAGGGCCTGTCAAATTTAGAGTCTACACCGGATACCAGCCCCCTGCCTTTTTCGAAGGTTATATAAAGGTTTGTAACGGCCATTCTCAAGAGATGTCGCGATGGATGCTCATTTTCTGCGTAGCGACGGGTCTCGTCGCCTCCCCTCCGGATTTTCTCCCCCAGAGCATCTGAGCCCTCAATTCGAAGGTAGCTTACACCAGCATCTAAAATTAGTCTCATAGTCTGACCTATGTATCACACAAGCAGATCCGGATGAATCCAAGCAATTTGCTTGTCCCTATAGGAAAAAGTACCCACGATGCAAGCCAATATCCCCAACTTGCGGGCACCCCTTCAAATTGGCTTCCCGTTTAAAGTACGAATCACGGGTGTTCGGAAGGATTCCAATCGAATTTGTTAATGTTCTGTAGGGAGCACTTATTAAGGCGTCACATGGCACCCATCCAATGTATGCGTTGTTGGGAAGGGTTTAAAGATAACCAAGCACTTGAGGAGCACCAACAGTCGGAAATCGCCTGTGAACCCCAACCACAACCGGACTTCAGAAAATTCCCTGGACAAATTGAAGGTCAATTGAGAAAGAGGGCTCAAATCAGAAAGTCTGAGGCAGGGAGATGGCTCGATTTGTGGGAAATTCTGTTTCCTGGTAGCTCGGACAAGCTCTCTCCTTGTAGGTCTTCACATTCGCCTGCCAGGCCCTTTTGAGACTTCAACCTCATTCGTCTCGTCTTTTCCTTAAGCAGTACCATAAACCACCTGAGCCCTTGCTAATATCTTTTTCTGAGCAGATTACGAGGAGTTTGAGTACAACAGCTAGGAGCTTTCTACGATGCTAAGACAAAGGCTCAAAGTAGTTGCAACTCTAATTCATGAAGAACTTCAAGAAGAACTAGTTGAGATCATGTGCGAATGTGTTGAAAGTCTGCTTCCTCAATCTCAGCAGGACCGCCCACATAACTACTCTGGCGAGCACCCGGATCCGCCCGCAGGCACAACGCTCCACTCGACCGCCCTTACCATTCAACCGTTCGAAGAGGCTGACAACGAATCAATGCCATGTCTGAACTTTTTGGGGAGTGCAGCGAATCAGAGCCGTTTTCAGCCGGCAGATTCTTGGCCAATCCATCAAGGGCCTGGATATCGGGACTCATGGCCGGTACCAGAGCTTAACACCGATGAGGCCGAATCGGTAGAATATGGACTGCAACTTCATAACATAGACTTCACTTGGGCGCCTCAGCAAGAAATTCCGCTTCATCCAACAGTTGCGACCTGGACTACCCATGGTTTGGAGCAGCAACCACATCCGACATTCCGCTTTGTGGAAGGCATACGTGTTGCCAATCAAACCGGCTCGCTGGCGCCTTTAGGCTCCCTGCCGCAGAGATTGTACCCCGACCCAGGAGCCATTCGACAATGCGGAAACGGCGAGGGTGAGCAAGGCTTTGGAGCTTGATTGGATGAATCGTTTTGTTGGCGTCTCATTCCCTGCCACGCATCAGACCGAATGCCACCACCTAGCCTTGCAGAATTTTGGGTTTCAGAATCTATGAACTCCATTCATTCAATGATTGCAGAGAGACGTGTAGCTTCACGGCCAGTTTTTGTGGATTCGTCCATATGGGGCCCCGGCTGTGCCTCGAACCCAGCCTTGCATGAACGATCCTGCATTGCTGTCTCGATACGGCTGTGGTTCGCGTCCCCAGCTAAAACGATTGGAGGTCAGCGTTTCTCGGGGCTCTCGGCCGAGATGAGATTGACCGGCTGCCATGTTGGCAACCCAAAGAGGCATTCTAGCCCGCGAGCGCTGTTGCGCACTTGCGCAACGACGGTTGTGGTACTGCGCAACGAGTAGCCGAGCCTCGTTCCCACCCGACCGGCTCAGTTTAAATACATGTGGAGCGCCGAGTCTCTCGACTGCCATCATTGTCTCTGTGCACTGCTGGGGTAGATCTCTCGCCGAGTCTACCCTGGCACTGCGCCTCTTCTTCTTGTATTTTACATGTCCTTTATTGGCTTCTCTTGGGCCTTGAAGAACTTGTATCTTGACAACAGCCCGGCCGCCTTGTTTCCTCAGCGAGCCGGGCTCCCTCCGCACACACCTTCGATGTCCAAGATGCCACAAAAATACCTTTAGAAGCTAGGAAGAGCTCGAAGAGCACTAGAGCGCACAGGTTCCCTGCGAATGGAGGCCTTTCGAGCCTGAAAATCAGACCATCAATCGTGGGCAGTATGAAAAATTGAAGAAAAAGAGCAGAGAAAAAAAGACAGAAAAAGAGAAATGGAAGGATATTTATATGATTATTGATCCTGATGCTGAGGAAGTTCCATCATCATGTGAGGTATTTCGAGGTGCATTCGTTTCATATGCTGACTAAAATGACCAGTCTGTACCTCTTCGGTCTCCTCAACTGGATCATGCATCGACAAAATCCACGACTGTTGGCATCAAGAGTCTAACAAGATGTTTGAACAAATACTACAGGAGATGGCGGTAGATGATGATCTCAAAGCAGCTTTGCGAGGGAAGATGGCTCTATTGCCGGAGATTGTCATGGGAAGATGCCGCCATCAGACCCAGTCAGTGGTTGGGTCTCCTTCCTCAGCATCTGAGCCTCGAACCCCGCCATCACCACTCCAGACCTCCGAAACTCCGCATGAGGGTGAGAAAGAAGCTTCTGACGCCGAAACCAACGATGGTGGGCCTCTAAGGAAGAAGCAACGAACAGTTGCCCCTGTTTCAGAAGAGGAGAGCCTTTGGACGAGGCAGGCTACTATGGTGCCTCAAGACTTCCAATCTCCACCATTACCACCTGAAATTATCTTGGAACAGAGCACTAATACTGCGTGCTTTTCTTCTCCAAATCGTGGAACTAGCGTTTTCTCTCAGCCTTTCGGACCATTCATCACCTCGGAAGCCTCCTTTCAGCCTGCGCAACCCTCGACAGCAATCCTGTCCAACAACAACATTCTCCTCGGTATGCCGGATCCAGCCCAGACCCTAAATTGGGAAGCAAACTCAGCGTTCTGTGAGTTTGAGGTAGCTGAGCCCTCTGCTCCGCCGAAAGATAATGAGCCAGGTGCAAGCAATCACGTCAGTGATTCAGGATTCAATATAACGAGTGCGGAAATCGAGGAATTCAATCGGATGTTGGACGACTGGCCTGGTGAATACAATTTTGGTATCATCCATGAGGATTTCTGAGCGGCGCTTGACTGCGATTCTGGAGTATGTATTGCTATTAAGTTCAATTTTTTCCTGCCGTTCGTGTAGCACTATCATCTAATTTAATCTCTTTATGAAAGATTGTGGACGCATGAAAAGCCTGATCTGTGTATCCTGCGAAGCTGGCTCTTGGCCCGGTGGACACCTCGGGTTCGCCGAATTGATGAGGCTCAAAGTGCCAAACATCCCTGCGAGGCAGAGCGGTGTGATCCACTGCGACATATATGATTGGCCATAGGCACGTCTCATGAACAGCGGTAAGATGCGCGAGGTGGGGTACAGTCGCTCCGCCCCACGGTGATCTGCCTCGCAGACTGCCGTGTATGTCTACTTTGTTGGTGGAACAGCTACAAAATGAACGGTCGGAGGATCCTTCTGGACCGCTCAGCCTGTATAGCCTCGCGATTGTGCTGACCGGTTTTTATCCCTGCGCGCGCGAGGCGCTCGTGATGGTGGCTTAGGATCTCGCGGTCGCGCAATTCGCGCTGTGTGGCCTTCAGCCTCGTCCCCACACCCCACCAATATGTAAGTAGTCTTTCCCCAGCCGGCTGCGTTGATTTTGATCTTCCTTGGCCCCCTTAGCCGACGGGGCTTCTTACTCCAAAGCTTGAAAGTTGGCGCAGAACTTTGCTACAGCCTCCTTTTGTCTTTTCGGCTGGAATCCCCTACACCCTCCGCTCCCATTCTCTTTCGTTGGGTTGGCTGCACTCATTCCGCGTGGCGCAGATTATCTCAAATTGTATTATTGCATTCTGTACAGGCGAAGAGCCCATCCACCCACCGCACTAAGCTTGACGTCCGCTTTGCCGCATGTATAACCATGATCATCCTGCCGCACAACATAGCAGCCACAATCTAGCCCAAGGCGCACCTGGTAGGATTTCGAGTCAGCTTGAACCACCAGTAGATCTCTAACGCCTAGTCTTACCGTCAATCATAGTTACAACCGAAGGGTGTCTGGCTCCGAAGTTGAACTTCTCCTGTCCCTACCTCAAACGATTTCCAAAGCGCGATCAGAAGAAGAGGTCCTGCGTTTACCCTGGATTTCCTACCATTGCTCGACTCAAGTATGTCCACCTTTATTGCTCTGTATGCCGCTCACTCACGCTTCAAAGAGAGCATCTGTTTCGAAACCATATGCTCCCAGCTTTTCGTTGCTCACGATGCTATGAAAGCTTCGATCAAGAGTCTAACCTTGAGGCACACCAGCGGGTAGCCAAGCCTTGCGAAATTCGTGAACGAGATATCGACGATGGCTTTAATGCTGAGCAAGAGAGAAAGCTGAGGAAGAAAGAGCGGACTAGCGCTACACATACGGAGCAGGACAAGTGGACGGAAATCTACCAGACGTTATTTCCAAATGAGCAGCTAGTGCCTTCGCCGTGTAGGCTCTTTCTCATTCCGCCCCAGCCTTACTCGACACAGCGCTGACAAATCCCTCCAGATTTCTACCCACCAGAGCTTGATGAGTACCAACAGTTTTGTTTGGAGGAGTCCGGCCGCATTCTTCAGCAGAAGCTCAACGACGCTCCAGAGGACCCTTTTCTGGGGCTTGGATGCCACATCCAACCCCAGCTCTTGAACCTTGTTCATGAGATACAGACGCAACTGTTCGAAGACTTCCAGGTCCGTGGCCAGGACGAAGACCACGGCTCAGCCAGGTCTTTAGCGAGCTCTTCACGCAGTGCCACTCCAATGACACCATTCAGCTTCAACGAGGAGGCACCGGATCTTGCTGACGACGCCAGTGGGCGTCCATCGAAGCGGAAGCGCACCGAGACTCCCACGCTGGAGCAGCCTTTTTCCAACCTCGGTATTGGAAGAGAGACTTGGTCTCAGGACCCCACCATGCCACAAGATGAGTCTCCCAACATGCCGCCTCGGATTATGGTATCTCCACCACAAGTTCCTCCGCCTGTGGGCTACGGTGTCTTTCCGAATAATCGTGGTCACCCTGGCCCCGGCCTCGGTGGTAGTGATGCGACCTTTTCGGGATTCGGTGCTATCGGTACGGCATCCAGCCAACCGCACGGATTGCCTCCCAATTCTTTTGACTTCATGGGAGGTGGATATGACCCTGAGAATTTGAATTATGTCAACCTTTCTCGCTGGTGTGGTTCCTGATCTTCCATTTCTTCTTCGCCCGTCCTTCCCCTGTGCTTGGGACCTGTACCTCTGTTCCTCTCAGATTGTAATTTTCCTTGGATAGGTGTTGGAAAGCTTGGGCGTTGAAGGTATCGTACGGATTTTGGTGTGCTGGCTGTCGGGGCTGCTTCGTGGCGACTTTCGAAGTGTAGATAGACTGGCTGCCTCACTAAAGTTATTAACTTCGGTCTTCAACTTCCTCAATAAACATTGCAGACTTGCTTAGTTAGGTGATGTGCAAGATCATTGTGAACACTGATATTTGTACCTGGGAGAAAGCTAGATCTTCCCGCAAAAGCGGAGCGGAGGAGGAGGATTTGGCGTGTGTACTGAAGAGACACATGGAGGTGACATCACTGCGGCTCAGATGGACAGTTTTGCGATGGAGCGCAGATAGCCGGCAGTCGTAGAGCATGGCAGAGGGGAGGGTGTGGTGTAGCCAAGACGTTTGTCTGCTCAAGTGCCATGTCCCGTGCTCCCAACCGCAACCGCGCCCCCATCATAGCGTCTGAGCACACTCTCATCGGGACGATGACCTCCAAAATAAGCAGCAGCTCGAGCCGGAGTGTCTTTTCAGCCGAGTCCCTGCCGTTTTGGGACGTTCCAGCAGTGCTCATACCGGCCGTGATCAGAAATATCCATCACAAGCCGTGCTGCATTGTCCCAACCCATGCACATTGCGCACACCAGCGCACGAAAACGCACTCTAGGCAGGTACCCGCCGCAGGTTTGTAGCAGCGCCTGACGGATTACCTCAGCAACCCGCGCGGAGCCCCATGACGCCGATCCGGACGGCACCCTCCTCCCCCACACATATAAACCACCCCGCCCCTCGCCCTCAGCTCCTCTTTTCTTCTCCAGCTCTCTTGCCATTTTGGCTAAGATCAAGTGAAGTAGCTGTTCTTCTCAGTTTAATCTCTGGGACGTGCCTACGGGTGCACTAGCGATTAAACCAGTTTTTGGAACCCGGTTGGCGGCCGCTGAACTCCGTTCACGTCGCTGATCACAGTGTCGCCAGTATTGCACTGTCCCTGGCTGACGCAAACCCACCTTGTGATGGTGACAAGCTTTTTCGTTGTGCGCTTCAGCCTGCCTGGAGCCTCGAGGAAGAAGCAAGTAGCAGTGATACTGGTGAGAGTGGCCGAGCTCAGTGGCTGTTTGGTGTTGCCTTCCTGGAGCTCTTGCTATGGACGCTGAAATCTCTGGTGATATGACGGACGTGTGCCATGGTGCTTGCTTTTGGCTGCCATCGTGAACGGTCTCTTTGGTGTTGCGACGCCGCGCCACGCCGTGCTGCTGCGCACGGCAACGCCACTTCACCGTGCTTCCGCAGAGACATGTCGCCGCACTCAGAGGCGTGACTGTTAGTATTGCGCTACGCGAATTGTCGTTGTGGAGCTGACATCGAGTCACAGCATCTCGTCTGCGCGTTCTTGCACGACGTCGCTCACCACAACAGCGGCCCCCGGCAGCGCCACCTCGCGGACCCGGATCGCATAACGCCCACTGTGCTGAAGGCCCGGTCTCTTCGTCTGGGCGTCGCGCTATCTGCCCTTGACGATTAGCTTGTATTTAAAGCCTCGCGATAGCTTCAGGTTTGATATCTTCACCCTTGGCCGCGTCTTCGTCGACTGCGAAGCGCACTCACTCCAGCCTACTCTCAACAGCTCCGTGTTCCCGTTTCGACGTCTCAGCCGCTCAACATCTCTTTTTATCCAGCAAGCGAATCCGTCACCACCCGCTTGACGACACTGGTCGGCACTATCCCTACGCGCGGGACCGCAGCGAGGCTCGCATGTCAGTCGCTTTACTCAACCGCCCTGGCATGGCGGACCGTCCAAGAGAGCGACGAGATCTAGAGCCTTGAAGAACCGACCCCGCTCCATAGCCGGTGGCCCTGTCACTCAGACTGCCGCTTCGTGGATATCGTGGCTCAGGCACACTTGGACGGCGGAAGCGGCAGGCAGCCGACGGAATCACAGGGACCCGAGGGACCGCTGAGACCATAAGTAATGTGGACATCGCCGACGGGAAACCACGAAGAGCTGGATGGTAGCTTCATCCCGCGGAATGTTCATCCAGCCCTGTCCGATCTGGGTAAGATGGCTGTCTTCGATTGGAGTGACCGCCAAGCGTCATGCGGCAGAGACTGAGGCGGGCCCTCAGTATGAGAGAAAAAACATCAGAGTCATTGGGGACTGCGCCAACGATAAGAATGTTGCGCTGCGGCCGCTTCGAGGGCTTGGCCTTGGAGACGAAGACACGGCGGTCCATGTGGGCATCGTGAGCGGAACGTGGCCGCAGACCAGGCGCGTGAGGACGATAGATGAACTACAGCCGTATTTGGGAGCCGCGGTTGTATGAGACACCTGACAAATGGTGTTATGCAAGGCTTTTGGGGGCTGAAAACCAAGAATGCGCGCATTACATCCAGCCGAGCCTCGGGGACCCAGATACGCGGAGTATTCCATGCACATTGTCAGCACTTGATTGGATCGGTTGGAAACAAGCCTTGCGTCGTCACGTCTACAAGGATCTGAAAAGATCTCGCCATTTTGTACCAGGGAATACAGAAAATGTCGCCCGACAAAGTGGCCCCCAGCCCGGGGTGCCCCTAGCCGCCGATGAATCCTTCAGCCTGCTTTCGGCTTAGATGATTTTCTGATTGGCCTCGCCAGGTTCCACTGCCAACAGATTACATGCAGTTAATATATTCCTGCACAGCCAAATATTTAGCCATCTGCGCGTGGGTCGAGAACGGGGTGTTCCGGACCCCAATGTCAGCCTCTAGCAAGGGTGTACAACTCGGCGACGGGTGTTTTCGACAGCTGCCTAAAAGCCAAGTGGGGCTATGTATAGACTTGAGCGGTTCCTTGCAGCACAAAAGGTACCCGCCTGCCGCTTGTGTTGCTCATCTCAGGTCTTTTCGTTTTGGTCTGTCGCTCGTGCAACCATGAGGGTGTCCTCTTCAGCAACCGTTAGCCTGCTCATCTCGAGCGTGGCTGCCCAAGTCGTACCGTCCTCAAGTAGGCGTCCCTGCTGTGTGAAGTCTGGGCGACGATTTTGCTGACCATCGCAGCTGGGATTTACAACAACCTCACCACAGCAAACCCACCAGCACCAACTGCCTTCCCGGGGACATGCGTCGCCAACTGCTCATACTTGTCAAACTCCGCCCCTGCTTGGGGCTGGAGCAGTCAGCTGTTCTCGGGAACGACGACGGTTGAATACGCGGTTGAATACCTGATCATCAACAACCGGACAAACACCACCAGGACTTCAACCTCCTACCTCACGCTTCCGAGCGGCATCACAGCGCTTCCAACAAACGCTGCAGGCACTCGCACTCAAAATATCACCGTGTCGGTGCCGACGGGCTCTGTGGGAAACTGGACCACGTTCGTAACCACAATTGCTTACCCATCACGGTGGACCGAGTACGCCTCTGGATACACATGGTGGGGAGAGGTCCCGACGACAACGGCTGGTGGAGCTTCCATCTGCTCATGGGCTCCGTGGTATTTCTCGGCCACAACGACCTACACCACCTCAAAGAGCACAAGCACTGGCCCTGTCACCGGCTACGCCACCGCTGCATCTGGAGCCTTCGTCCCCTTTGCCACCCTGAACCCTTTCGGAACCGAGACCGACCCCATTGATCCCGAGGATCCTGGTGGAATCAACTGGGTGTTCAATTTCGAGATACCCGAAGGCAAGGCACCGGGTATCCCGGCACCATACGACGAAGATGCGGTGCCGCAGTCTTGTTCCGGCACCTACGCCCTCCCAACTGCGCCAGGCGAGGTGATAGATAGCTCAACCCAAGCACCTGTCGGATACCTCTCGTCGACCGCGTACCTGACTATGACCTCCACTCTGCACGAGGATGAGCCTCCGTCCTCATCGGCATCACCAACAGACTCCCCCACGTCCGAAGACGAACCGCAGCCGTCCGCCACCAGCTCGCCCTCCACCACGCAGGAACAGTCGAGCACTGCTGCAGCGCTTCCAATAACCACCGACGATACTACGCAGGAGCAGTCGAGTACCGCAGCAGCGCTTCCAATAACCACCGACGATACTACGCAGGAGCAGTCAAGCACCGCAGCAGCGCTGCCGATAACCACCGACGACAGCCCCTCCGAGACGCAGCCTCCCGCCAACAACCCGACCACGGCAACCAGCGCCGCCCAGCCAAACGACAGCTCTGACGACAGCTCCCCCTCCCCAACCTCCGCAGCCGCCCCCCAAAATCCCCCTTCATCCACATCCTCTAACCTCATCGGCGAGATCATCTCCATCATCGCCTCCAGCGCTGCTGCCGGTGAAACTGGTGCAACCCAGCCTGCTGCATCTCAACCCGCAGCAACCCAACCCGGCGCAACCCAACCCGCCGCCTCCCAACCCACCTCGGAAATCACCGTCGGCGGCGTCCCAATCGTCGTCCCCACAGCCGCCGCCGGCACCAGCTCCACCGCGCCACCGCTCGTCGTCGCGTCCGGCGCGCAGACGCTCACGCCCGGCACCAACACCGTCACGCTCGCGCCGTCCGCCGGCGCCGGCGCCTCCGCTCTGTCCTCCGTCGCCACCGTCGTCGTCCAGCAGCCCAGCAGCGGCGGCGGCGCGACGCAGATCGTCGTGGGCGACAGCACCGTCGCGGTGCCAACTGCGCAGCAAGCCGGGACGACGGCGACGGCGGCGGCGGGCGTGGTGACGGTGGGCGGCGTGCCGGTGTCGGAGGCGAGTGGCGGGGTGGTGGTGGGGGGGCAGACGGTGGGGGCGG